>PVIJ01013155.1:0-46347 GCA_004024925.1 Scalopus aquaticus | reverse complement strand
CCCCCCCCAGAGCTATAGCTAAACATTTACCAGCATACCAGTTGTCCTTATATCATCAGCAATGGCCAGGTAATGGTAAGGTTTTGTAGTAGGGTAACCATTCAAAGTTGTGGACGGGGAAGTTTTTTTGAAGTGAAAAGAATTGGCTTCTCTAGCAGGGGAAGGAATTAATAGACAGTGCTGAAAAAATTTCTAGGAAATTATCACAATGCTGTGCATGGAGGTTAAGTGAAGTCATAGTGATAGCAAACAGACTTGTAATTGGTCACTATGTTGATAGAGTATTTTTATTGTTTCAATAGAACAGTGAAAGTAGAAATTGATCACAAAAAAATTGAGGAGAAAGACATTTGTGAAAATAGAATGGATTATAAACACAGCAACTGGAAGGTGTGTGGAGTTATGGAGATTTTTCAAAATTGGGAGGCTTATGCCTATTGTCTGGTGAGGAAAAGATACACAGAAGACAGAAATTGAAAACTGGTAGAGATGGTGATGGAGGGAACAGGATTCTGAAGAGAGCATAGTGTGGGAGAGAAATATTGTGGTACCCTTTACCCTTGGAAGAGTTAATAGGCAAAACAGAAGGAAATGAAACCACTAAGGTTCTACCAGTATCTGTGTTTGTTTAGTCTTTCTAGACTCTTTGTAAGTCCTTTTAATTAACAGCTAAAAGACAGAAAGAACTTTCCACATCTTTTGTGGCACATGAGTGGGAACTAACTCTTAGTAATCATACCATGGGAAAGTTAACACTTAAACCTTAACTCAGTGGCATGAATTAGGAGGTTAATTATTCACATCTGAGTTCTTTACTAATTAAATATAGTTAAATACTGAGTTGGCTGCATATGTTTAAATATGTGCAACAATATTCATTATAAAAGATATTTGATATATGAAGGTATCATACTGGTTTTATGCAGAAAACTAGCCTTACAAACTTAAAATAGATCTGTAATTAGACTTTCTCCTTTAACAATTTCAGTAGTTGTTTTATTATTGGAGGTTTGTCTTGTTTTTATTTTTTTATCTGATCAACTTCATTCCATTGTAGGAAACTGTTGGAAAGTTTTTCCAAACAGACATTGCAGAAAATGCTCTGGTAGGTAACTTTTTAATACTGTTAGTTTTTGATCTCCTGGTTGGATCTTCAGTTCCTTATTTATTTCCTTCAAAATTAAAATGGCATTATTTTTTCTGATTATAAATATAATACATACACAGAATTAAACAATACAGGACATGTAAAAGAGAAAGGAAAAATCACATATACTTCTTTCCCAAAACATAGTTTCATGTCAGTGCTCATGTGCCATGTTTTTCACAGAATGTCATTCTTTTATATCTTTTAAATGACATGTGCTATACACCCACCATCTTTTGAAATGACTATATAGTATTATATTATATAGTCATATATATTAACACTTCCTGTATTAACACAGTCATCTACCACACATCGACATTTCCATCAGTGACTGCAATATATGATAGTAGTCCCTGTCATAGGTGTGTATTAAGCTATATCATCTAGGTTCATGTAAGTATACTCTGTGACATTTGCACAATGATGAAATTGCCTGCTAAGGCATTTCTCAGAACATATCCCCATTGTTAAATGATACATGCCTGTATTCCATGTTTATTTAGCTAAATCACTATTGAAAGACACATTTCTAGTTTCTTAATAACTGATAATGTGTTGAATATCTTTATATGATATAACTTTGTGTTATTGATTTATTTTTCTTTCTGGAAATAATTTATGAATTTATTGATGTTTGTCTTTAAATTTTTGATATACTTCTCCAGACTGCATTTAGCAAGATTAAAGAAATATATGAAAGTACTTTTTTTTCCTCTCTTTGGCAACACTGAGCTAGTCATTTTTGTCATTGTCAATTTCATAGTCAGTGGAATATTACTCTTCTTTATTTTCATTTCTTTACTAACAGCTGAACTGCTGTTAATGTCTTTGGCTATTAGAAATTCTTAATTTATGAATTTTTGTAAGCAATTTTGTATTGTACATGTACTTTGTATTTTCTTCTTTGGCCTTGGAATGTTCTTGTTCTAGGTGGTAACACCTTGTTTTGGGGGGGCATATTGATCTTTCATCATATATGTTCTAAATATTTTCCCCAGTATGGTATTCACTTTATTACTTTTTAGAAGTTTTTGATTATCAGCAAATAGATCAATCTTTATCTTTACAGTTTCTGACATTTGAGTCTTGTTTACTTAGGTGTTTTTGTCTAAGAATGTAAAACTCCTCACCCGTTTCATGTAGTACTTACGTCACTTCAGTTATTCCACTGAAACTTTCAGATTTCCAAGGTTTATTTTAATGTGAGGTGGAAGTCTTGTTTATGTTTTCCATCCAACTGGTATTGTTTAAATAATACTTTTTGAGTGCCTTCTCTGTGTTTTTTTTCGGGGGTGAGGGGATAGAAGCCACATAAATGTAACATTGACTTAAATCTTGCATGCAATGATTATATTAGTAATTTAGATTTTATATAAATGTGTTTTTGAACTTTTTAAAAAAACTTTAGAAAAATAGCTCGGAAACAGAAATTCCTACATTCAGTGTTTTAGCTGATGAAGAATTCCTTCCCTTCCAAGAAAATTCATTTGATCTGGTGGTCAGCAGTTTAAGGTTGGTAAACCATTTATACGTTCAAAATTATGTTATAATTTATGCTGAAAAGTATCAATATTATAGGTTAAAGAAAATAGATAATGGAGTACATTTTTAGTTAACTTTTATTTTTTAGTTACAAATCAGCTTTCTTGGTTTTATAATTTCTTGGAAGATTTCTCTGGTATAGAATTTTGGATTTTATGCCCTCCCCAACCCCTCAGTGGATATATTATCATACAAAATCTCATCTTGTACCTCCCCCTCCCCTCAGTTTTCCTCAATTTGCTGAAGCTCATCTATAATCAAGGTTTTTCCTCCTGCTTAATTTAGTATCCTGCAATTGATATTGAAGGGGTAGGAGTTTGAAAGCATATACTGGCTCCAAAATTCAAATGTTAGAACATTCTTATGGCAGTACAACCCACTTGATAGCTTTTTTGGGGTAACAATCATCACAGTTTGCCTGACTTTGCCAGTTTGTTACTGAAAGGTCTATGTCTCAAAACCCCTCATTTGTAGGAAAACTGGGAGAGTTGGTCACACACACTGCTTTCCTCAGCAGGTTTGTAATTTCTTGCTTGCTTTTTGAAGTGTACTAAACAAATTGAGAAAAGCATTCAGATTCTATCATGACATTAAAAGTTACCATGAAGTCTTATTCTAAGGAAAAGACTCCTGAGGATAGAGTCAGAACCTAAGTTTTAACTTTGGCTGATCTTGCTATTTGCAAGTAACTAATTTCTTACATTTTCAGTTTCTTGGTAATTAGTTATTACCAATCCATTATTATGAAAGATAAATACAATAAGGTATGGTTTAAAGTGAGTGTTCAGGGCTGTCCTGAAATTTAGCATACGAGTATAGCAACTCCACCAGGAAAGTATGGCTGTACTTTACAGACATCAAGGCTGTGATTCTTCCTGTCTTATCACCATTAAAGTTAGAGTCAAAAGACAATGCAAGAAGCTGCTTGAATTAACTTTTTAGGTTAAGACTCTTTTTTTATGATCTAAAAAAATATGTTACTTACCAGAAAATTCACTGAGTTAAAGTTCTGGTGAATAATCCTATTCGCTGGGGAAATTATAGGTCTGTTGATGAATTTTACCTTATTTTTAGGAAAATGAGACTTAGAATACTGTGTATCTCTAGATTTAATTGTTTGATTTACTTGATGAGCTTCTTTGAACATGTTGTCAGGTAATTATTTTTACTATGTACTTCAAATAAAGTCTCAGAATAACACTTCATGTTGGATGCCAGATAAGAACGACTTACTTTTTCCCCCCTCCCAGTTTTATTGAAATATTATTGATATATATTATATACACATAGACACACACACACACACACACACACACACACACACGTTTAAGGTACGCAATACAGTGATTAGGTACATATATGTATTGTAAAATGATTGCCCCCCCCCGTAAGAATTTGACCAATATAACCCTGTTTCTGCCATCTTTACCTTGACAGCTACCATTATACTCTCTTTTTCTATGAGTTTGACTTTTTTAGATTCTGCATATGAGAATGTTTAGTATTTGTCTTTGTTTGACTTATTTCACTTAGCATAATATACTTAAGATCCATGCATACTGTCATAAAAGGCAGGATTTCTTTCTTTTTTCTATGTGTGTAACACATGTTCTTTATTTGTCCATTGCTAGACACTTAGATTGTTTCCATGTCTTGGTTATTGTGAATAATGCTGCAATGAACATGGAGGTATAGGTATCTCTTAGATGTCATGTTTTCATTTTCTTCAGATATGTACCCATAAGTGGGATCATATGGTAGTTCTAGCTTTAACTTTGAACCTCCTTACTGTTTCCCATACTGACTGTACGAGTTTACCTTCCCACCAATAATGCACAAGGGTTCCCTTTTCTCCACATCTTTGCTAACACTTCTCTCTTTTTAGTAATATACACTTTAGTGGGTATAAAGTGATATGATATTGTGCTTTTCATTTGCATTTTTCTGATGATTAATAATTTTGAGCATCTTTTTATCAACCTCTTGGCCATTTGTATATCTTTGGAAAAACTGATTTTTACTTTATTTAGTGGTGAAGAAAAACCTGGGCAGAAAATCTTGTCAGCCAAGTGATCTACTGTCACATTTTCTAGTGTAATGTTGAAAGTTATTCTCTCAGGAATATTTTTTATTTTAAAGTTTATATGAAAATTATCAGTGAAACGTGGTGTGTAATTTTCAAACTTCAAAATTAGCACCTTTTTATTATGTATCATACAAGAAGTAATGATACTAGTTAAATGACTTAAGCTAAAACAATGTATTTTCTTGTTTTAGTTTGCACTGGGTGAATGATCTTCCTAGAGCACTTGAACAGGTAAGAAAACATAGTGTTGATTCTCATAACCCATATTGTTATTTAAACCATATAAACCCATTTTACAGTTCTGACAGTTGGAAAATAGAAGCAAATCAAGTATTTTTTTCTGTGGGCTAGGAATACTTGGTGCTCTTTGGCATCGTAAGTATATTAGGTAATGCCCTCCTCCTTGGGAATTCAAAAACTCTAATTAATGGGTATGTTTTAAATATATATGAGAGCTTTAGTAACTTGTGGAAATAATAATGGTATAAGACATTTTCCGTGTAGGTTTCTTTTCTTAATTGTCCATACATTTTTATATACGAACCTATTTGTTTATATTTGTGTCTTCTCTATGTTTCATAGAGTGTGCTATGTAAATGTTTTGCTGGTTGACATTCATCAGCAAACAGGCAAGGGGTAGGTCAAAAGCATTGTCTTCAAGGGAGGTAAGAGATCACCGTGGTTTGAATCCAGGAAGATTCAAGAGAAGGACTTTCTTGAATAGACCCTTAGAAGGTGGATTGGATTTGGAGTGTAAAGGCATTCTAGGAAGGCAGAAAAACAGGGTAACGTGTAACGTAGGAGAAGTATGAGAGACTAGGAGAATGGAAGGACAAAGAGGAAGCCTTAGATTTTGGAGATTAGTATAGAACTGGGAGATGAGGTATACTGGGGTCAGGTTTAGGACTACTTAGGTGACAGATTCAGAGCCACTGGAGAATTTTGAAGAGTAAGGCATTATTAAAAGGCTGGTGGGCAAGAAAATAACTTGAATATATACTGTGTGCTTGTCACTACTTTAATTTATATATGTTTTTAAATGACTCTGCAGGGTATCTTTATTTTGCTTATTAGAATACTGATGTCAGAAAAATTTGTTGAAGAGAGGCTGTTTCAGTGGTCCAGGCATGAAAGAAACTAAACGTAGGTGGCAATGGTAGGTCTTATAAAAAAGAGAAAGAGGGCCTCCCTCGTGGCACAACGGGTTAAGTCTCACCACTATGAAGCTTCAACAACCACTGCAGCATGAGTTTGAACCCTGGCCAGGGAGCTTCCCACATGGCGCAGCAGACCTCTCCTGCCTTACCCGCTGCTCCCCTCAGCAGTGTATTTCAGTCCATCTGCCTGTTCTGCTCCCCACTCTGTCTCTGGTGAATCCTCTCACCATCCCACACCTCTGGCCTACATCCCAGTTCTTGTATGCATAAATAAATATATCTTTGAAGAGAGAGAGAGAGAGAGAGAGAGAGAGAGAGAGAGAGAGAGAGAGAAAGAGAGAGGACAGAGAGAGCGAGAGAGAGAGAATCTTAAAGTTTTAGTTTAGATGCCTGAGAGAATAATTAGGAAAAGGAATGGTTATGATCAGATAAAGGGAATAGAAAGTGGTAATTGACAGAATTATGGGAGAATTTATAGGGAGAGGACTTTGTTTGAGAATGAGTGCTGGGTGTGTGTTAGATATGTTCGGGGCTTGAGACAAGATACAAATGTCTATTACCCAGGAAGATGAAGTTGAGTTTAGAGTGCTGAGAAGATATAAAATACAGACTGAAAAGTCAGTCCTTTAAAATCCATGGAAATGGGGCCTCCCCGGTGGCACAGCGGTTAAGCGCTGCGCTGTGGAGCTGTTGGCAGCGGTGACGCTAGTTCGACGCCCAGCCGGGGAGAATCCCACATGGTGCGGCAGACCGCTCCTGCCTCACCCGCTGCTCCCCTCAGCAGTGTATTTCTGATCTGCCTGTTCTGCTCCCCACTCTGTCTCTGGTGAACCCTCTCGCCGCCCCACACCTCTGGCCTGTACCCCAGCTTGTATGTATAAATAAAATAAATCTTTAAAAAAAAAAAAAATCCATGGAAATGATAAGTCCTTTGAAGTAGAAAGCAGCTGCAGATTGTTGAGTATTAAATAGGTACCTGCTGTACTGGTGTTTGATAACAAGAGAAAATACTCACTATAAAGGGGCAGAGGAATAAAATCAAAGATTTTATATTTGGTTGGCTTATATACTATTTTGTAATTGCCTCGTAATATGTTAAGTATAAAAAACAGCTTATTAAGATAATTAATTGATATAGCTAATTGATATGAAGAAGTTCTTACAGCATATTTCTAGTCACAAAAACATCAAATAAAGACTAAAGACTGAAACACTTCTAACATTAAAAAATAACTTATATTCATTCATTTTCCAGCCTGCTTATTCCAGTTCAATGTATTGTCTATTTTTACAATAATATCTTAAGGCAATTACTTTTTGACAGTTATTTATGAAATCCTTTTTACTAATTTGAAAAAATAATGGTAATCATATTGATTTATACACCATGTATTATTTAAACATTTATATATATAAATTTTTGAATAGTTTTGTATTTCTTACAGATTCATTATGTTTTGAAACCAGATGGAGTGTTTATTGGTGCAATGTTTGGAGGTGATACACTCTATGAACTTCGGTGTTCATTACAGTTAGCAGAAACAGAGAGGGAAGGAGGGTTTTCTCCACATGTCTCTCCATTCACTGCTGTCAATGACCTTGGACATTTGCTGGGGAGAGCTGGCTTCAATACCCTGACTGTGGTAACTATCAAAAGGATCAAGTAACCCATTGATTAGATAGTTCAGAAACTACTTCTCATTTTAAAGATAGAAAAAACTAGATATTGATGATATTATAGAAAGGTTTTGGGACTTTCTCTCTTGCTCTTGCTCTCTTTTTTAGTTTGTATAAAGATATCTTGATGAACACAGAATGGGAATGTAAAAATTATTTGTGTGAGATGAATCTGATAACGACTACACTATGGAAATTAGAAAAATTAATTATTTGTATTGGACTAAGTAGCTCAAACAAAATGTACCTCAGTTAATAAGAATATTTTCTGAGATGTCAAAAATGACTGTAATAATTGAAATGAAAAAACAGCCTCTTTTAAAAATCTGTATTTGTATCATGAATGTCAAGCTATATTCTCCTTCCCTTTTACTTTTAATAGGACACTGATGAGATTCAAGTTAACTATCCTGGAATGTTTGAATTGATGGGAGATTTACAAGGTAAGGTACTTAATGAGCTTGAGATTTTATTTGAGTTATATTTTGAGAGCTGACCCTGGCAGGCACTGGGCTAAGCATTAAGGATACAATGGTGAGGCTATCTTCATGGAGTTTGTATTTTAAAATTGGCAAGGCAGACTCAGGTAAATGCTACAAAGATAAATATTAAATTTTTTGTGTGTAAGCTATAAAGTAGAGGTGCATAATGCTATAACTTTTTATAAAAGCAGGACTATCTTAAAGGGTGCATTTGAAGATGGTAGTACATTTCAGTGTGTGTTGAGCAACAGCTAGCAGCTTGTGTCAGGCAAAAGGAAATAGGTAATTCGTTTAATTTAGGATTGGCGTTTATCAAATGAACGGGTCCTCCTGGTCTGAGAGTCTATAAAGTCTTATATGAAATGGTGATGATTGTGACCTTACAGGTAACTAGGTGAAAGGATAGGGATAGGAAGGGAGGAATGTGTCCCAGGCAAGAACAGTATGTGCAAAGGCCCTGTTGGAACAAAGAACCTGCAAGAACTGAAAGAAGGGCATTTGGGGGCCTCCCTGGTGGCGCAGCAGTTATGTGCTACGCTGTGGAGCTGTTGGTAGCGGCAACGCTAGTTCAATGCCTGGCCGGGGAGATTCCCACCTGGCTCAGCAGACCTCTCCTGCCTTGCCCTCTGCTCCCCTCAGCAGTGTATTTCCATCGATCTGCCTGTTCTACTCCCCACTCTGTCTCTGGTGAACCCTCTTGCTGCCCCACGCCTCTGGCCTGTACCCCAGCTTGTATGCATAAATAAAAAATAAATCTTTAAAAAAAAAAAAAAAAGGGCATTTGGGCTAGAGAATAGGGAGTAAAAAAGACACTTAACCCTTTGCACTCCAAACCATTCTGGACATTGGCTACCAGCTACTCGACGCTACTTTGCGGCGGAAACGTGCATTTACAGACCCTTGTATTATTTAGTATAATTTTGGAACCAAGTAACATATTATAATGATATTGGACTTAGATGAATTGGGTGACATCGAGGAATGTATATTTGCAAAAAAACCAATATTTTATTGTTTATAATTTTGTACAGTATGATAAGTTTTGTAACACTCCCCAATATGCATTACAGGCTGGTGCATGTTTGACAGTAATAAGTGGTTTGACGCCTGCCACCAGGTGTTTTCCTGTTAGAACACACAATGCAGTCCCGTTTTCTTTGTCCCACATCGGGAATATGTAGTTCATTGTTTAATCTACTGTCCGCAGAAGATGTGGATGGGCGCGTTCTCGATACACGAAAATTTTGATTTAATTTCTTGTGCCATTTCAAGATAAAACTTCAGGGAAACATGCATGTCTCAAAAAGTTGCATTGAAATAACTCAATTCCCCGTAATCACTAATAAACTGCAATGGCCCCTGAGAGGGGACATCGAGTGATATGCTAGAATTCCGATGTCCCCTGGGAGGGGACAGTGGAGTGCAAAGGGTTAAGTGATTAAATTGTTGGGTAAATGAGGACCATAGCTCTTGTGCTAGGAACTTAAAATTCTTGTTAAGACTGATATTTCTTTATCTAAAAGCATTCTTTGAGGCATTTTAATGGGGGAAGAGGTGAAGGTACAGACAGAGGGTTTGTATTTTGATAAGAATGGATTGGCAGATAACTGTAGAGAGACATTGAAGTAAATTTCACTGAGAGATAATGGTGGTTTGTATTAAGGTGGTGGCAATGGAGATGGAAGTGAATGGGTTATAGAGATATTAGAAGGTAAATTTGACAGCTTTTACTGGTGAATTAGATACAGGTAGATGAAGGACAGAGACATTTCAAGCATAATTGCCGAATTTCTAGCTCACATAATGAAATAGATGGTATCCTTCATTGATCATGGAAACAGTAGAAAGAGACCAAGTATGAACAGAGACAGCAGTTGAATTTGCATTTGAATATGTTGGTTTCAAAGTGCTTTTAAAATATCTAAGAGATGTCAAGTATGTGGTACTTAGCTTAGAGGAGGTGACTGGCCTGGTTAAAAATTGAGTCATCTGTGAATAAATGGTGTTTGAAGCATTGCCTAGGATAAGAACATGGAGTGAGAAGATAAAGTGGTTTCAAACTGAGCTTTTAGGAACCTAGCATGTAGTGACTTGGTAAAAGATGGAGAAGCCTGCACAAATTGAGAAAGACTAGCTAGAAAAGTATTAAGGAGGAACACCAGAAGTATATGGTACTGCCTAAATCGAGGATAAGAGCTCACAACAAAGGGAGTACTCAAAAGCATTAAATGTTGCTGAGAAAGGAGGCAGCCTGAAAATACCATTTATTAGATATAGGAACAAGTTTATTGGCGACCATAGTGAGAGCACTTTGTTGGAGTTCTGGGAGTAGAAGTATTAGGAGTAGGTTGCAGACTAAGTAGAAAATGAGAGACTAGAGATAGCCAGTATCTACTATTCTCACCAGTTTGACTTGAAGAAAGGGTGGGAGGGGGAGAAATATTACAAATATAGAGGGAGGAGAGAAACAGGTGATGAGGTGTTGCAAGTACTAATTGGAAGACTCTTAATTACTTCCATAGAGGTGACTATGAGAGAGAAGGGATAGTGCATAATATCAGGTATCAGAGAAGGTACAAAAGCTGGGGGAAGAATTGATTTTGAATAGAAGGAGGAACAGATACAGAAAGAAGGATAGAGGGATAGTACTAGTGGACATACTATATATGTTTGATAGCAGATCTTTTCTTTCTAATAAATCTGTTTTTCTTTGTCAAACAATATAATATTGAGATTGAAAGAGTCAGAAGTTTGAGAATGAAGTCAAAGCAATTTGAAATAGTGATTGTAGAGGGGATCCAAGAAAGTAATAGTCCAAAGAATCTGAGCAGGAAAAAAGAGGAAGTAAAGCGTGTGTGTGTGTATGTATGTGGGGTTTGTGTATAAATTAATTGATGAACTGGGAAAAAGTAGAGGAGCAGTTCATAGGTGATTGGTAGATAGTCAGAATGGTTATGGTTGCTATACCTGACACATAGAAGGAGATGATCAGAAAATGGGACGTGTTACATGTTGCTCTGGGACATGTTACAGATTCAGTGACAGAGGCGGAATGATGAAGTTCATTAGAGGTGAGGAGACTAAAAAATATCTTAGATACCATGGTACTTGACAGCCATTAACATTGAAGTCACCCAGGATGGTGACAGGACTTGGTGTACAGAAGGAAACTGAAGTAGTTGCCAAAAGCCTTTGATCATTGAGGGAGTGGTGAGGAGCCTGATACTGGACAGCAGGGCAGAAGTGGGAGAGAATATAGGTCTCAGCAGAGAACTATTCTATTTTAATAGAATAGTAATGGCCTAGAAGAGGCTTTGAGGTGCAACAAGGATGTAAGCTCTACCATCCAATCCTGAAAGAGGTAAGGTATACAAAAATAAACATCTACCACTGAAGGGGAGGCGGGGAAAAGTGATTTTTATCAAAGGAGAACCTCAGTGAGAATTTGTGATGTTTGTTTTTTACACAAATGTCATAGATAATTTTGATGAGTGAGGTAGCCGAGGGATTAAGGTTGTGTTTTGTGAAACCACAGCTACACTTACCTAGGAGAGCCTTAATCTGGATCTTAAAATGTTGTCAGTATTAAAGGAAGATAATTACTAAAATAAATACCTTATGTTAGTTATTAGTCCATATATTTCTGTGAGCATTCTTATACTTGTTTCTTTCAATAACTCTGTAACTACCTTATTAGTATTACAAATGAGAAAACTTAGTTTCAAGAGAACACTGGCCTGTTAGTAACTCAGGTGCCAGACTCTTGCCTTCTTGAATCCTGCTGCGGCATGTTCTGATTCCGCAGTTTCTTGTATCTACCTATTTTACCCATTGTCTCGCCTACTCTGAGTACTGTACTTCTGTTATCTTGAAAAGGAGAAAGACCTGGGCCTCCCTGGTGGCACAAGGGGTTAAGTCTCAGCCTATGAAGCTATCTGCAGCCTGCAGCACTCCCTAGCCAGGGAGATTCCCACATGGCACAGCAGACCTCTCCTATCTCACCTGCTGCTCCCCTCAGCAGTGTATTTCAGTCAGTCCGCCTGTTCTTCTCCCCACTCTGTCTCTGTTGAGTCCTCTCACCCCCCAACAACTCTGGCCTGCACTCCAGCTCTTGTATGCATAAATAAGAAGAAAAGTGTGAAGACGTATAGCTGAAAACTTACTGTCATAGTCACTCTTCATTCACTTTAATACAGGGATCGGCAGCCTATATTGCATATATGCCAAGATGATGCGACCAATAATAAGCCCAAGCTCCATCCAAAACCCTGCCTCTGGTACTTGGCTTCCCTGAGTAATCACAGAATCTCTTCATGCAAAAGCTTGAGAGATAAGCTGCTGATTTACTATTCAGACTCTAATGATAAATATTTTTTGATACAGCATTTATTTTTGTCCCTGCTAGATAATAAATTCTGTGCTCATGACTCATTTCAAGAAAGAAGAGAAACTGGAAATTATAAGACTTATCAATTGAAAAAGTTTACTGCCCACAGATTTAAAAATGTAGTTCTTACTTTGTGCTAGTTGTAATTCTAATATCCTAATTTTTCAGATAAGCAAATTGAGACATTGGGAAGTTAAATATCTTATCCATTATCATACTAAATCTATACTTATGATTTGAATCCAGAGCCCTATACTGAATACTTGATAGGATATGTGTTATGTGTCTTTTTCATTGAAGTTAGCATAGTTCAGTAAAATGCTTTAATCTTAAGTGTACTGCTTGTGTTTTCTTTTTTAAGATTTATTTATTTATGCATACAAGAACTGGGGTATAGGCCAGAGGTTTGGGGGGTGGTGAGGATTCACGAAAGACAGAGTAGGGAGCAGAACAGGCAGATGGTCTGAAATACGCTGCTGAGGGGAGCAGTGGGTGAGACAGGAGAGGTCTGCTGCACCTTGTGGGCTAGCTCCCTGCCCTGGGATTGAACTTATGCCTCAGTGATTGGTGACAGCTTGATAGATCTGTGACTTAACCCCTTGTGCCACCAGGTTGTGTTTTTAACTATGATCCCAATCAAGGTATAGAAAATTTTCCCTTCACCAGAAAGTTGCCCCTCCCCAGTTAATAACCCCCTCTTCCCTAAGTGTTTTCTAGAGTTTTCAATTGCCTAGTATTTACCTATAAATAAGTACTTTTCTTATTTTTACTGTAAAGTCTTTGACACAAATCATATGTTTCAGTCTTTGATTCTCTTATCCTTAGGGGGATTAAGAGGAATTACCTGCAGATAATTTGTAAAAGCAATAGATATAAACATTAACTTGTTAATTTTATATTTGTTTACTTAGCATTTATTGAGCATTTGCCATGTGCTAACCACTGAACCAGTGATGATAATAAATATTTCCTAATTTTGGAGTTTATGCTCCAGTAAAGGGACTCACATAGAAATAGAGAGATATGTTTAACTGTAAAATGAGATAATTGTTTTTTAATGTATGGGGGAAACACAAGAGAAAAAGTCCCTCAATCTGCAGAGAGAATTGAGGGAAAAAGTCCCTCAATCTGTAGATTAGAGGAGGTGGCACCCAAGCTGAAATGACTTTATCAGGAGAATGAAGGGGTAGGTACAAATTTTGAGGTAGGGCTAGGGATGGGGCAGGAACATTGTGTTCCAGGTTGAGGAAATAGCTTGTGCAAAATCATGGAGATGCAAGAGTATACAGATTTGTTTTGCTTTTCATTTAAGGAACTACATAGTAATTCAGTATTGCTTAAATGTATTGCATGGGGAGGTGAAGGGAGATCGTGCAGGAAAGCCTACCAGAGGATTCTAGATTTTATCAGGTGACTCTTGTGGTATTTTGAAAATACTGTCCAGAGGAGGGACAATTGTTTTCATCTGTTACAAAGTTTGCCTTCCAGCATTGGTTATGATTTAGATTTTATGAGGAAGGTAAGACTAGCGCTAATGTAATTGCTCGTGTCGTGCATGAGGAAACTGGGTCATGGGAGTTCAAGAACATGCCCAGGGTGACCGCTTAGTAAGTGCTATAGCTGGTATTTAAACCCAGTCTGTCAGCCTGACCCAGCTCCTGAATTCTCGACCACTCTGCACTGCAAACCTCAAAGGCAGCTGAGATGGGAAGAACAATGGTTGGGGAATGAATGGAGCTGGGGAGGGACTTGAAAGACTTGCAGTTATGCCACTTTGCACTGGAAGATGTTACCTTCAAACTGCTTGATGGTTGTGGTATGTTTCATTTGAGCTGTTATTATTATTAATTCGCAGAAAAAGTCCAGAATGGTCACCTAATTTGACAAATTGCATATCTGCTGATGAATGCATGAAAAGTTTTGGAGGCTTTCACAGTGATTTTTAAGGTAAGTTCAATTACTTTTTTTGGCAATACTGAGTATTGTTCCTAGTAAACCATAATAAATTAGATTTTATTCAGTAGTTGAACTTAACCTTAAAAACACTGTGAGAGTCTTAAAAACAGTTACTTGTTGGCTAGATTTTTCTGTTATTCCAAAGCCCAGAGCTAGCCCGAAATTCCCAAATGTGTTTCTCATTTAGTTTTCAATAAAAGTCTGGTATGACTTGTTATGAAGCATTGTCATTCCATTTTGCAGATGTTAAAAGTTAATAGAGGTTAAATGCTTACTTTGCATCCATGACTTTGCTTAAGAATCAGATCTAGGATTATGATCCCTAAGTCCAGACACTATACCACATCATACTGCTTCTGCAAGGAGAAGGGAAATTTAACATGGCCATGTGCTTCTCTTGTATGGAAAAGGTGGGCAGCACTAGCAGCAGTTACCGAATGCGCTATATACGACAGTGAATTTCTTCATAATTGATTGACATAGGTCTGGCTGAAGAGCGTTATACCTAATAATTTAATTAAGAAATCCTGACACTGATTATTTAGTAGGTATTTTAGAATTTTTGGTACATTAAGTATTTACATTAAAAAATTAAGCCTGTTTTCCAGCTGGTGTTGCCTATAACTAGTGTGTAAGTACACCATGTCAGTGGGAATTTGAACAGCAATGGAAATACCACAGCCATCATATGCAAGACTCTTTGAATGAGTCCCCATTTAACTCTGGTCTTTTGATAGTTGATACTCTTTGTGAGGAGAAAGTTTTTAAATTAAACTGTGTAATGACTCTATAATGTTAGCACTAGAAGTTATTAGAAATCATCTGATCTGGCCACCTTAAGGATCCAGAGTGATTAGTTTAAGATCATCAAGCTGCTTCCTGCCAGCAAAAATAAGATTGATTTTTTTTTTCATGATTAATTACTAGTTTGTATAGTTTTTTAATTAATTGGGGCTGTTATACTCACAGGTTGTGGAACAGTTTTTCAGTGTTAGAAATTCTAATTTGGGAAATTATGGGAACATTTTGGGATTAAAGGGAAGAAAAAGGTTTAGTTATTTCAACTAATAAGGCCATTGAAAACTTGGGTTGTTATTATTTTTAAACTCTTAAAGAACACTGATTCTGGGAAATTTATTTGCTTCTATGAAAGTAGAAAGACAAAATTAAGAAACCAAATTTTGATCATGTATATAGAGAATGAATATAAAGGATTTTTACTTTTGAAATTCTTTCAACTTTCCAAACTATTTTAAATGTGACCTTTCAAGGTAATTTTGTATATGCATAAAGAAAAATCAAATATGTAATCCTGAAAATCAAATATGTAATACTTGATGAACAGTGATGTGATATCTAGCTTTTAGCTATCTACTTCAAAGAAATCTAAAAATAAACATTTTTTTAAGAAACTATTCTTTATTCCAGGCAGCTTCATTATTTCATGTCCTCCCTTCTAGCCCACTAAAAATAAACATGTTTAAACTTTAAATATCTTAAATGTCTTAAAACATTAAGTGCCCTTGAAAAGATATACTTAATCTAGGATTTGTAAAATCTGAAACACATAGTAGTTTTGGTACTATCTCTTGCTTCTCAAAGCCTTTTCCAAGTTTAAATTAGACTGTGTATTGAATTTATAATATTAGCACTTGCATTTGTAGCTTAGAAGAAGTGAGGTATTTTAACACTTCTTGTGCCGGCTATTTTCTGTGCCACCGCATGAATGGTATAAGCATTCAATAAAACACACACAGCTCCTGAACTACTGGATATATTTTAATGAAATTTTAAATGCATAGAGATTAAAGCTTCTAGACTGAGTACAATCAAAGAAATAGCTCCTAATAGTTCCAAATAAATCCACCATGGCGTGAAAAACCATGATGAACTAGATGATGAACCATGATGAGACTAGATGAACACGTGAATACGTGAGCGGAGCAAAAAGTGTTAAGTGTCCTGTCCTCCTTTCCAAAGGCACTTGCAAACTATGGAGGGCATCACCTTACTTTTGACCGACTTGCTTACCATTAGACCATTCCCAGCAAGTAAAGGGGATTTGGCCCCTGAAATTTGACTTTTCTCTTGTCTTTATATCCAAGAAGCTTCAAGCAAAGAGAGAAATGAGTTTTAGGTTTTTACATAACTATTAGAGAATGGGGATGGTATATTGTATATTGTTGGATGAAATAGTTATATCTGTGATATTGCTGTATTATCTAAAACTGCCTGTAGTTTATTTTTAGGTATGGGTGAGAGCAATTGTGCTTGGAATAGAAAAGCTCTACTGCACCGAGATACAATGCTTGCAGCTGCTGCAGTGTATGGAGGTAAGGGAACTGGCCACTCTTTCCACCCATGCCTCACTGAGGAACTTGTGCGCTATCATGTTTATCCCTCAAAATTGCCAGTTCTTTTTCCTTTCCTGTAAGTCACCATCAGATTTCTTATCCTTTATCTCAAAACATAGATCCTGTAACTCTTTAACTTTTTTCTAAGCAGACTACTATTTTCTTACCGTCAGCTTCTCAGTGGGGAGGCTTTTTCATGTGAGGCATTCCCAGAGTCCTCTGAGAATCAGTATCCATTTCTTTGGGCTACATGACTTTTATTTTATTTTGCAGGTGTTTTTTTTTTTCCTGTTTGCATTTTTTATAAGATTTTAACAAATATTGTTATCTTTATAGAAATGTACAAAAATGAAGATGGTTCAGTACCTGCCACATATCAGATCTATTACATGATAGGATGGAAATACCATGATTCACAGGTAACATTAAAGCAAATCACATTTTTAGTGGGTTCTTATTTTCATTTTCTTTTTATTGATTAGCTTAAGAATTTTTTTTCTTTAATACAAAACAGCATCAAGGGGTTTCAGTAGGGTTATGTATTTATGTATTTCTAATATCTTTAATCTTTATTTTACAGGCACAACCAGCTGAAAGAGGTTCGGCAACTGTGTCATTTGGACAGCTAGGAAAAATAAACAATATTATGTCAGAGAGCAAAAAACCGCAATAAATATTTTATTCAGTGTTATTGTAGTTCATGATTTTCAGTAAAGGGGTAAATTTCACATCTAAAATTATTAATTTTGAAGAAGCAATATATAAGCTATCTGCTAATAATATACTAATTAGAATAACCTAATGTATTTAGTAATCATTTCAGTTTCACATGGTTTCTCTTTTCATATACTGTTATGTAGTGGTTTTAGTGTCTTATATGCAGATATAGAGCAAAAGCAAGAAAAAATTTCTCTGAAAAACCCACAAATGTTCACATATGTAAGTTCCTGTCTTGGTGGCAAGACATTACTCATATTGATGTTTTGTACTTTACCCTCCGATGTTTTGTTACCTCTGTGAGAGGATCATAGCCGTGGAGGAAAGACAAGTTGGTAAATGCTTGAGAGTTCTGACTCATATAGAATGAAAGCATAGACTTTTTATGACTACTCTAAGATTCTTAAACCTAAATTATCTGTCACACTGTCTTCTTTGTCACAAAAAGGAACAAAGGATTATGTCCTTTTTTCTCTTGATCTGCTATGTACCTTTGTACATTAGAAAATTATTTACGGAATTCTTCCTTGCCTTTTTTTTAAACATCAGAATTCCAGTCTTAATTCTTTTTTACCTCCATGATCTGTGTGAGACCCTTGTCATTTTATAACCCCATCATACCTTAGGTATGAAGGAAAATCTTAAAAGAATTAGAGGAGCAAAATCCCATGTGAAAGTGATGAAAAGTGCTTTTGTTTGACTTATCTATGTCATTGCAGGCCTTTGGTACTGTTATTGTGCTCCAAGTCTACTATCCAGTTGTCATCTAGCAGTCATCAAAATTACTTGGAAGCACTCAAACTCAGACTGCATAGAATAGGGAGGGAGAAGATGTGACAGCTAGGAAACACACAAGAGTGAGTACCAAGTCTATTTTCACCAATTAGAGGAAGCTATTTACCATTCTTTTCATTTAACCTGGGCATAGCCCTAGCCTCTCTCCAGTCTTAGGTAAGTTATTTGCTTAAATCTCTCCCTCTCCTGCCTCCCTTCTCTCCCTCTACTATATGAGTACAAAGGTCTTCCCATTTAACCTGTACATAACTTAGTACTTTGCACATAGTAGGCATTCACTTATATTTTGTACTTATATTTGTGAAATTATGTACCCTTTGAAAGATTTTTATAGTCAACTTGTACCTTCCAGAATTTGATGGAAGAAAACAGTGGAAAAAAATCCCGTGTTTTCAAGTGCAAACTGATGACTGAGGAAAAATATAAATTCCATGTTTTCCCTAAAGGACATGTGCTTATATGCATTAATGTTTACTTTTGAAGAGTACATGCAATTCTGTTAAGTACTTATTACTATGGAAAGGGACCAAGGAACTAGGTGTTCTGTGTCTTGTCAGCAGTGCAGGAGGTGGTTAGAAAACTATGTGGGAGACTGGTACTTTTTTTTTTTTTTTTTATCTTTCTGCAAATTTGAAGTTTCTCACCAAGAATACTGCTTTTGTTTATTTCCTACCAACAGTGAATATATGGAAGCCACCTCTCTATGGTAGAGCTAGGGAGGACTCTATTCTGGATTTTCTCAAAAATAAGCTTCAATCAGTGGCTTAAAAAAAAAAAATTTAGCATAACAAATTGAGGACATTTAATGTGAATGATAGTCGTAAAATTGTAATGTATGGCAGTAGAAAAATTAATGTGACAGTAATAAAAATCTTTTTAGTTAGTATTTGCTTAAGTCTTTATCAAGATTTATTTCATTTTTCTGAATAGTTGTGTTTTCCAAATGATTAATAGCTCATCTTTCTAAGCAACTAAACTTTTAACAAATGACTTCTTAAAAATAGTTTGAAAATTTGTTACATTTTTTATCATTATTATTTATTTACTTTTAAATAAAAGTAGCTTTCAGAAAGTGTTGCAGTGAACATGGGAGTGCAAGTTTTCTTTTGAATTGCTGTTTTTGAATTTTCAGGTAGATGCCTAGGAGTGGAGTTACTGGGTCAAATGGCCGATCTATTTTTAATGTTTCAAGACCCCTCCATACAGCTTTCTATAAGGGATGGACAAATGTCCATTCCCACCAGCAGTGTGAGAACATTCCCTTTTCTCCACATTCTCACCAGCACTTGTTTCTGTTTTGTTCCAGTGTGGGCCATTCTCACTGATGTGAGATGGTATCTCATTGTGGTCATGATTTGTATTTCCCTGATAAGTGATGAACATTTTTTTATGTGCCTTTTTGCAGGCTGTATGTCTTTGGAGAAGTGTCTGTTTAGTTCTGCCCATTTTTGGATTAGGTGGTGTTTGTTTTTTTGTTTTTGTTTTTTCCCAGTTGTGTGAGTTCTTTGTAGCTCTTGGGTATTGTAGTTCCTTGGAAGATGTATGGTGTGCAAATATTTTCTCACATTCGGTTGGGTGTCTTTTTACAAAACGTGTTACATTCTTAAACAGTGTGTGTGATGTGACTTTCTTTATAATTCCACAATTATTGTCATAAACACACTTGGCCCCAAGAATGAGGTAGCTTGTTTTGTGCCTCTGCCAATACTTTTCTTGCTGTCAATTGTCAGTCCCAACGGCTTAACAAAAATTACTCAGTTCTTGATTTAGTTCTTGCCCCTTCTGATCTGCTGTGAGATTTGGATTCATATTAGAAGGTTTCTAGGTCTCATGTATACTATAGCAAAGAAGAAGGAGGTTTGGAAGAAGAGCTCCTTTGAAGTCAAATGCTTGGGCTTTGTTGGTTTTTACAAATCCCGAGGTTCATATGCCAGGCTTCCAGTTCTCTGTGGTTTTAGTTGTTTAATAGGGCTTCAGTGTATGGACACTAGGATATATGTTAGCCACTGGGACACTTGGATTACTTCTTGGTTCTTGGTAGTATTCCAGGTTGTTGCCTGGAGAATTCCAGAGCAGCAGTATATATGAAATTTTATATTTATAAAACAAAGATTATTGCCTTATAAAAATTTCTATGGATTTAAAATGGAAGCTACCCTAAACATCAAGTATGTGCTATTGTAAAAAAAAAAAAAAGTGCACTAAAAGAAGTATATAACTCAAGAAGTATATATGAAACAAGTTTTGTTATCTTTCAAACCCCTTTATCAATAGTACCCTTTTTTACCCACTAGGTGGAAACACTTCTAGTATGGCCTATATTGAAGATAGCTACAGTTTTTGTCTCTGTATATCCCATAAGGATGGAAAATATTTTGCCATGGATTAACTTCTGTGTGGGGAAAAAAATGATTATTAAGAAATTCTTGAAAAAGTGGAAGGATACTTAACACAGTGATTATTATTTTTTATATTGCTATTGGTATGAAGTTTATCTTGAGGAAATTGACATAAGTGGACCTCTCTTCCAGAAAATGATGTATTTTAATTCTTTGCTAATATACTTGACGATACATATCTTGCTGATTTAGAAAAATTAATTTGAAGATAATATTGATAATATTGATAGGATATATTGTGGCCACTGGTAAATTGTTATTAACAATTGTTATTAACAATGCTTTAGTATCTGTGTGTGGTTTTAAAGTCTATTCACAAATTTCTTAATATTCTTCTCCCTAAGAGATGGAGCTTTGTCTCTTCTCTTTGAGTGTGGACTGAATTTGATGATTTCCTTCCAACAAATACAATGTGGAGGTGGTGGTGTGTCACTTCTAAGAGAAGGTAGAAAAGGGCATTGCTTCCTCCTTTCTCTGTTTGGCCCTCATCTTGTGAGGGCAACACTATGAAGAGGACCTAGAGGTGAGGAACAGGGGCCTCCTGCCAAAAACTTGATGAGCAAGCCAGCTTGGAAGCAGATCCTTTTACCCATCTAACTTTCAGATTACTGGCTGCCATCTGTCCCAGTTGATATCTTGATGGCAAACTCATGAGACACCCTGAGCTAGAATCATCCAACTAACCTTTCAAATTTCTGACCCACAAAAATAAACAATACATGTTTGTGGTTTAAATCACTGTTTGGAATAGTTTGAGATAATTAATAAGCTTTTTCTGTGAGGAAAGTTCGGTGCTCAGGGTAGCCAAATTGTTCCTTTTAGTATAAAACATAGCCTACTTACTTGAAATTATGTAAAGTCAACACAAACTATTTTCAGAAAAAAACTGGACCTGAGCTATTCTTACCTTGAGGTTTGAGTCCATGATATCTCAAAATAAAACTTCTCTCTCTAGTCTGCCTCAAATTTCCTTTCCTAGGAATATTAGGGTCAATTTTCTGGAAACCTAACTGGGACTAGTCCAAAATGAAATATGAGAGGCTCTGACCTTGAGATTTCAGTGGGAAGTATAACTGCGTTTTGCAAAACATTCCTGGTAAAAGTCACACTAGAGTAGGAAAAGCTCCAGTTTCTTGTGGCAGCACTCTGGAAGACTGAGTTACAGCATTTATATGCTCTGCAATCTGTAACTAATTCCTGCATCATTTCTTGAGAAGCCAGCTGAACATTCATTATTATCAACAAAGGCAGCTTCATTCAACCTCTACCAAGGTGTCATATCTTTCTTTTTAAGTCTTTGTATTATGCTCTTGCCAGGCAATGTGCTTAAGCCTTTGATATGCATTACTTCTCATTTCATCCTCTCATATCCCTCGGAGGTAAATACAAGAACTACTGTCCCCATTTTTTCAGATGAAACAGGCATAGAAAGATCACATAGGGCCTCCCCGGTGGCACAGTGGTTAGGCGCTGCGCTGTGGAGCTGTCAGCAGTGGCGACGCCATTTCAATGCCTGGCCAGGGAGATTCCCACATGGCGTGGCAGACCTCTCCTGTCTATCCCGCTGCTCCCCTCAGTGGTGTGTTTCCATCAATCTGCCTTTTCTGCTCCCCACTCTGTCTCTGTTGAATCTTCGCCACCTCACACCTCTGGTCTGTACCCCACTTTGTGTGCATAAGTAAATAAATCTTTAAAAAAAAAAAAAAGAAAGGTCACATAAATGGCAGAATCAGTATGAGACTACAGTCTTCTATGTGACAGATCTAGTGCGATTAACAATTTTATTTTGCCTTCTTTTTTTGGAGAGCAGAGCTTCTACTAGCTACTAGCCCTCCCTTCACCTCCCCTTCTATGTCTACCCTCCCACCATAACTCAGCAAGCGTATCACACCTAGCAGCTAGTTCCCTCCACGGACTCCAATACATGCTCATCCCTGTGGATCTTTGTCCCTTTGGAACTGCCTGCTCGCCAAACTTCTGAATCCCTTTCACTGTAAGCTCAGTCATCCTTTTCTTATCTTTTTACAGTTTAAAAGGACAGGTTTTATTAGGAAAAGGAGACGAGGCACCTGCATAGTCACAGGCAGGCAGGAGAGTTCATCCTTTATTTCTAGCTGAAGTTTATCTTGCTTTCTTGTCCCGGGTCATCTTGAGCTTTTGTTCCACCTTCTTTAGCATTTATATATTGCTTCCTGTCTAGTTCTGCCTCTTCAGCTAAATGTTTAGGTACTTGAGTATTGTCACTGCCATAACCAGAGTTCCATCAATCACAGGAAAGGTCCATACAATCCACTGCCAGGCGGTCAATGGGAATACTCTGAGCACAGCAAAGGAGACTGGAGAGACAGGCAGTTGGTATTGGACATATTCAGCTGCAAATTTCTGGGGTCAGTCACTGTTAGGATTCAAGGTTAGACTCTTAATTCAAATGTAATAACCGAATAACCCTTTTATCAAGGAACATCTTGAAAAACCTTAAATGTGTTTTGGGAAACAGTCTGGTACAATGCTAGGCTCTGTAGAGGCTTGTCAAATAATTTGAATTATTCTGGGAAAAACCTCAGTTATCAGAACATATTCACCTGCCACATTATGAAATTTCTCAAGGCTGTCCAGTGCAGTGATTGAGAGCATGCACTTTGGACCTGTTTATCCTGACTGTGTGTCCTTGAACAAGTTACTTGACCCCAGTATATAAAAGAGGGAAAATGATACGGTATCCACCAGGGAAGGTATTTGTGAAGATCAAATGAGTTGTTAATTTATTTGGTTAGAACAGTGTTAGAACATAATAAATTATGTGTTAGCTATTCTAGACAGAATGAATTTTAGAGACACTTTCAAGAATAAATTATTGATTGCTCTTGTGATGCTAGCTTACCATTTGTCCTACATAAAAAAATCCTCTTACTCACACAAGATTGATTCCTAAACAGCTACTGCTTTAAGTTGCTGACCCTTTTAAAAAATTAATAAATCACATGACCTTAGATAGCAGTTTTGTCTGTATGGCAAAATCCAGATAGATCTCAAATATAAGAGGTTTGCTCTATTAGGTAGAGATCGAATGTTTCTTCTTTTAGAGGTACTTTACCTAGAAATTATTTTTTGATTAACGAAGTAATTGATTTCACACAAGCATACACACCACAAAAAAGCAAAGACACGAATGCTGGATAGAATTTAAAAAGAGCTGAGAATTAAATCTCTCAGCCTAAAATTTTTTCTTACCACACATGGGAAGATTTTAAAACATTTTTCTCTTAAACACCTTAATTTTTCATCTGAGAGGGTAGATAAAAATCATGTAATTTGTGAACTATAAAACGGCAAAGAAATTTTAGTTTGCAGTTAAAGAAACTGAGACTCACAGTGGGACTTATTTGCCTGAGGTCGCTACTGATCCTGGAGTGACAGGCCTGGAATGTAGGTGCTCCAGAGTCTTGTCCAGTGACCTATGTCTGACTTACCATCATTCCAGCAACCCCAGCAGAAATAACACTGCTGAGCCTTCCCTACTCGGGTGATAGTCTTGAAAGGTGTGGCAAATGAATGTTGCTGAGATCCCTAGGCTCTCCATTCCAAGGGCCTTCGTTGAGTCCTGCAAAACTAAGTCACCCCTTATATTGAATTCATTTTGAGCAGACTGTAGTAAACCTCAGCCTGGGGTGCATGTTGAGAACTGAAAAAAATCCTGCTCCCTAACTCCAACCCCCATGGATTCCAGTTAAGGTATCAGGAATTTCGAAAGGTATAGACCCTGCTCCAGAGCAATAGCTTTCCTGCAGAGAGAAAATGTTATGAATCAGAGGCAATTTAACCTCCTGTTGCAGTTAGGAATTTTGAGGGACTTCTGTGTTGGTTATAAAATACATGAGTCATTGTGCACTTGTGAGGGGCTTGTATTGGAGAGGGCAGGTATGTCACTATGTGTAGTGGAGAGGCTGGGGGGTAGAGAAAGCTGAGTGTGGCCAAGTTGGTCATTCAAAACTTACTGAACACATCCTGTATGGGACTGGATACCTAGAGATGAGAAGGATCTAATAGGCATCAGGAATTCACAGGCAGACTGGAGACCGCAGTCAAGTTGACATTGTGCACTTTCTTGCAACCGAAAGTGCTTGAATTGAGACACTTCTGTGAAGGTACTGTGCAAAACACTGTGTGGCAATCCCCAGATAAGATAGAGGGATCTACTTTCAGTGGTGCAGGTGTACGCAGGTACTCATCTGTAGTTTCAGGTAGAAGATTAGAAATACCAGAAAAGAGATCAGACCAAAGTGCCTTGGAAATTCAGAGAAAGATGAGGTGCAATCTGTGTGTGGTGGGGGTTGGGGTGGTATCAAGGAAAGCTGTGTTAATTCTTTTCATTTTTCCAATTCCTTAAGTACGTATTAACTCCCAGGTAGCATGCCAGCTGTTGGGATAGAATGATGAAGGTGCCCCAGCTATTAAGGGACCTCTGGTCAGTGGAGCAGAACAGAAAATAATAGAGGAGATCCTCAATTCTGAGTGCCATTCATTGGGAATTGTATCCTGATTTTGGAGATGTTAAAATTTGGGAAAAGATGTGTCTTAGAATTAATGAGATAAGTAATAGGTAACCCAGTGTACTTAGGATGGACCAGGCACCATGCTGGGTACTTATGTATATCAGATTGTGCTTATTTAATAAAAAACTATTATATACAATGACACGGGACTTGCACTGAGTAGGCTTTTGGGAAACAGAGTGGATGAATGAATGAATGAATGAATAGTAGAAGGACAAGCCCTCTGTTCAGTACCCTTGGACCATATAGACAAATTCTTTGTCTAAGAACTTAAATCTTGATTTGAAATGCTACTCTACATATTTGACTTATTTGTGTGCTCTGTTCTGTTTTATTCAAATGGTTAATGATCATAACTTGATAATTTATTGGTAAATGCAGTTATTACTCCCTCAGTCTCCTTCAGAATCCTTCTTGGAATTCATCTATGTTTGTTTTTCCTTATGAACTTTGGAAGTAACTTTCTACTTTAAAAAGCATTCTTTTGGTATTTGTATTAAAAATGTACTATAATTAGGGCCTCCCTGGTGGCGCAGCAGTCAAGCACTGCGCTGTGGAGCTGTAGGCAGCAGCGATGCAAGTTCGACGCCCATCCAGGGAGATTCCCACATGGCGCTGCAGACCTCTCCTGCCTTGCCTGCTGCTCCCCTCAGCAGTGTAGCAGTGTATTTCCTTCGATCTGCCTGTGCTGCTTCCCGCTCTGTCTCTGGTGAACCCTCTTGCCGCCCCGCGCCTCTGGCCTGTACTCCAGCTTGTATGCATAAATAAATAAATCTTTTTAAAAAAAAGTGCTATATTTAAAGTTTAGGGAAAATTGGTATCTGTATTTCAGCATCTTCCTATTCAGACATAAAATAGATGTTTCTGTTTGCTCAAATCTTACAATGATTATTTAATTTGTTACTTCATTTCAGACTCTATATCCCCTGTCCTTTGGCATTAAATAGGAAAACTTGTCATCTTAAGTTTGAAGAATTCTCCCATTAATTAATGAATAAACTTATTTAAAAAGTATTTGAGATAAATTATTTACAGGCATAGTCCTAGGCGCTGAAGATACGATGATGAACAAATAAAAAATGTATCCCTGTTCTGTACACTTAAAATCTATAAATAGATATTGATTTCTTCCAACTTGGTTGTTACCTCATGTCTTCTGGTATATTTAGCATACTCTTTCTTTGGACTTTTTCATGGCTTATGATCCCCCAAAAGCAGCCCCTGAGACAATATTTTGAATTCAAACAGTTTATTTGGCAAGGGAGTGGGGAGGTGAGGGGATGTCAAAAAGGAGGGGAAGAAAGTCAATATAGAGGGTGTTAATGAGCAGGACACTACAGTGGACAAGTGGGGCTCAGTCCTGCTGGACACCTGAGACACTGTCCCACAAAATATTCTGAATCAGCCCACAGAGGAGCTAGGAAAACGGAATTCCTGTTGTTCATTAGTTGAGAGTTGCTCCTGGAAGCATTAACTCCTGGCACTTCTGTCCTGCTCTGTATGTAGCCAGGAATGCTCCTGCAGCCAAGAAGCTTTCTCCACAGATGGTGGGAGACTGCTCCTGGAAGAGGCAGGGGATCTCCTGGGTATGGGTGGGGCACTGATAGTAATCTACTACAGATAATAATCTTTTTCTATTTGGAAAAGGGAGCAGTCTTTGGAAAGTATATTTGCATAGAGTGGGGAAGGGGAAGAATGGGAGAGAAAATTGGACAGTGTGGTGAGTGCAGCTCAGAATATAACCACAATAGCATAGGCCAGCAGTACCCAATGATCACAATGAAGATTGCACATTCCATTTTGAGTCATCAGTGAATCACATGACAAGATTAATGATGCCTTTTGTATTTTTGTGTGTTATCAGGGTTTTCTCTAAGATGCTTTTAAACATGACTTTAAAAAGTATTTTTTGAGGGGCCTCCCGGTGGTGCAGCGGTTAAGCGCTGCACTGTGGAGCTGTCGGCTATGCAAGTTCGACACCCAGCCAGGGAGAATCCCACATGGCGCGGCAGACCTCTCCTGCCTTGCCCACTGCTCCCCTCAGCAGTGTATTTCTGATCTGCCTGTTCTGCTACCCGCTCTGTCTCTGGTGAACCCTCTCCCCACCCCACACATCTGGCCTGTACCCCAGCTTGTATGTATAAATAAAAAATAAATCTTTAAAAAGAAATTTAAAAAAAAAGTATTTTTTGAAATAAGTTTGCATAAATTTAACTTTTACGTAATATTTTTATCATTTTTTAATGTTTTGGAATTTGGTTTTTTTACATCTTTGTTAATTTTTGGATGGTATTTGATTTCTCCCCTCTAGGGTGGTCCCTGTAGCTCTCTCACCACCACAGCCCCTGTCATCAATCACCACCATCCCTTGTGCTCTTCTCTCCCCTATTTTGAGCCCTCTCCTTCCTCTTCCCCTGCTGTATGCTTAGTATTTCTAATGGAAAAATGAAAAATGATAGTTAGCACACTGAAAGCTCTATTTGACAATAAGATAAGACAACAGGAAGGGGAGAGAGTGGGAGAAAGCACTGGTTTTAGGGTTGATTCTGAATTTGAATCCAAAATCTTTCCACTAATTGGCAATGTGACCTTGGGCGAGTTGCTTATCTGCTTTCTGAGTCAGGGTGTCCTTATCTGGAAGATGTGACAATACCATCAGATTGTTAAGAGTTTGGGTTTCCACAGAAGCAGATTCTGAGAAGTTTTGGGAGCTCAATAGTTGGCATAACTTTTTCTGCCTCAGGGATTTCTTAAAAACCTCAGAGAAGTAACCTAGAAGAGTGAGGGGATAGTGTATCCTCAAGACAGTCCTCAATGATGAAGAGAGATGGTTGGTAAGTGCCTCAGCCTCTTGTCTTTCAGATGGACAATTCTGAGAGGTATTTTGAAAACTTTGGATTTTTTTGCCTTTGCCTCTATCAGTGACCTCAATTATGTAAATTTTTAATGATTTTTTAATCTTTTCTACTCTCACATTCCCTCATTTTTTAAAATATATTTTTATTATTTATGTTTTTTACATTTTGTATTCCCCTTGGGTAACCCACCACCAGTTCATCCATGATCCATCTCCATGGTCCCTTTTGTCCTTTTCTACTCCATTTTGTGCCCTTATCCTCCCCTCCCGCACCCCCCCCCCATTTTTGATTCCTCCCCATTTCTGATTCCTAGAATAACCTCCCAAATGAACTACTTACATCCAAATCCTTGTTTCTGGCTCTGCTTTTGGAAGACCTTAAACAAGCACAAGCTTCCCAGTGAACTTGTAAGCTCAGTGGGCACCTTTGCAGGATTATTTCTTTACTGCTTTAGTAAAATCTTTTCTATTCTTTAATCCACACCTCTTACCAATTCTGCTCCCTTCAACTATGGAGAGAGAGAGAGAGAGACAGGTAATCCCAATCATCCTGGAGGGAAGGGAGTTAAAAGCAGAAATTGACCATTTTCCTCATCCCTTTCCCCCTCACTCAGGTGCTGGTGGACCACCTTGGACCTCATTTACTGCATTCAGTTCTTTCAGCATACTGTTCACATTTGTCATCTTCCCAAACTCTGCTAGCATTTGCATTTCTTTTATGGACTGAAACTGTGCATCAATGAGAATCATGATATTAACATTTTGCTTTAAAATATCCTCTTAGTGATCATACTATTCTGAAGAAGTAATCAATTCACTGCACAGTGTGTCCATAGAAAGAAAGAAGAATCCCACCTCACTGAGTGCATGAAATGAGCTAACGCTAGGAAAACACCCGGCATGTAGTGGGTGCTCTAATGATGGGGTCTTCTCTCTTGCATGCTACATGTTGCAAGCTTCCAGAAGATACAGACCACATACATCTTTTTATATCCCAGGTTCCTGGCAGAGTGCTTGGGACATTGTAAGTGCTCAATATCTATCGGATAGAGGATGGGAGGGTTCAGAAAGCAGCTCTTCATCACTGCAGAGGGAGATGTTGGTGTCCCACCTCCAGCCTTACTGTGGTTGGCAGGTGAGACTTAAATGCCAGCTACTGCATCTGTTTGCTTAGGGTTATCTCCAGGACTGCACCTGCCCATGTGGAGGGTTGGAAGTGCAGAGAATTAATGCCCCACTTAAAGTACCCCTCAACTAATGACCACTGGGAGTTATGAATAAATACCCCAGACCCCTTGTCTTCCTCCCTTAGGTAGGATAACGATGAGGTGCCCAATCTCTACGAGCTTCATGAAGATAAGGACTGAACATTGTGAGCACCCATCTTTTTCTCTGATTCTATTAGGAGACTACATTGAAGGTATACTTGGCATAGTGTATTGTCTCTTTAATAAATAATGTGGGGAACAGTGCAAGATGGTGGGAGGACAGCTGGAAGAGCTTGGAGGAATTTTTATGAAAAGTTCATTTAGGTTGCTGATTGGTGATTGGACTGGTTTTTCCCTCATCCAAGGTTATGAAGTTTCCTGTCCCCCCCACCCCCATCCCCATCTGCTGTCAGGACTTTAGGGAAGGGAATACTGGTAACATTCCATGCCACATCTTAACAGGAGGGCCTTAGTTCCAGAGCATGAGGCAGAGGAGATGGTCTTAGAAATGGGTTTGGGAAGGGAAGATGAATGAAGTTGGACCAGAGGGGAGAGGACCTGAGCTACATCTCCTGTTAGCCGGACTGCATGGCAGGTGTGAGTCTTGACACACAAAGTGGAGCCTGCACCTACAATGCTCCAGGGGATAGTATCATCCTGGACCTATGCATTTCTTAGTACGTGTCACTTGAGTCCAAACAGAGAAAGCCTTGAGATTTGTTAATGGTGTGTGTGTATCCGTGCCTGGTTGAGGAAGAGAGGTCATTTTTTTTCTTCTTTTAAGTATCATCAGACATCTAGATTTCTTCATTCTGAAAGATGAGAAGACAGAGCCAGGCATGGAGCTGATTATTCTGTCAATTCTTGCCTTCCAAGATAAGCAACTCAATTTCAGGGCTTATTTTCTTCTGCCAATTTCTGTGCTGGAATCTGTAACCCATGGTAGATTTTTAAACAGTTTATATGCAGTAGGTTAAATGTGGTGCAAATTCTTATCAATCCATTGGTGGAATCTAATGCTTAATCATAGAATGTGGCGGAAATGATATTCTGGAACTTCTGAGGTAAGTCTTCGGAAACATGTTGATAGTGGTGGCTAGGGAGGAAGGGAAGGGCACCATGCCTATTGTATCATAGGAGTCTGCACATACACACCCAGCATAGGCTGCACAGACACACTATATGACTAACAATCTGTTTTCTTTAAGCTAAAACCCAGTGAAACCCGAATGAGTGCCAGATATTGACACCACAGGATAGACCACCAAGATTACTTACTGAAAAGCTGATAACAAATTTTGGGGGCTGAATGTGACAAATACCAAGAACATCAACTATGACGGGCCGTTTGCTATGGCTGTTTTTGTTTAACTCATTATAAAAAGATCAGCTCTAGATGCGATGGCAGAATGGTGCCTCCATTCTTTCAGACCAAAGGCCATGGGAGAATGGTTTCTTCAGGGTGACATACCCACCATTCTCAAATCACTGGCAAGCTATCTAAGTAAATGCACTGCTTGTTAATTCAACTCCTGTCTCTGCTTATTGGTTTTTTTGTAGTGACAGGCAACAGAACCCAGGCCTGTTCCCAGTAGCAGTGTAACTTCTGCTTGGGTCTCTGATCATGCTCTTCAGAAGCCCTGAACTGCGGTCTATTTAAAGTACCATAACTGTGTCCATCATGTTGAGGGGGTCAGACATGACATGTAGACGTTTTTGTCAATATTCTTAGCTAAGTAAGCCTTCTAGAAGTCTTAGAGGTGCTATAGCTGAATATGACTCTTCCTACCATGTGGACAGAAGAATCAAATAGCCACACCGTCTGATTCCTGAGATATAATTAAATGATTGTTGTTTTAAGTCACTAAGGTTAAATTGCTAAATATAACTGGAAAGTTACATTGAGTAAAGAAAACATTTTGAAGTCAGAGCTGTACTGAAATTCTAACTTCATGATTTACACAATTATGTTCATTAATTACACAATTAGTCGAGATGGAAAATTTATGAGCCCTTGCATCCTTTGCTCCTATTTTTTTTTTAAACAAGTTACAAGTTTCTCTTAGTTTCACTTTCCTCCTGTATGAAATAGTAGTTACATCTACCTCCCTGTTTCATCATGAAGATAGAATAAGAATACAAATAGGGGCCTCCCCGGTGGCGCAGCGGTTAAGCACTGCGCTGTGGAGCTGTCGGCAGCGGCGACGCGAGTTCGACGCCCGGCCGGGGAGAATCCCACATGGCGCGGCAGACCTCTCCTGCCTCGCCCGCTGCTCCCCTCAGCAGTGTATTCCTGATCTGCCTGTTCTGCTCCCCACTCTGACTCTGGTGAACCCTCTCGCCGCCCCACAGCTCTGGCTTGTACCCCAGCTTGTATGTATAAATAAAAAAAAATAAATCTTTAAAAAAAAAAAAGAATACAAATAGGATGGAAAGTCTGGAGCTTAGCGGGAGGTCCATGTGTTCCTTGCTCCTCCTGTGTCTCACCACACCCTCTTCTCTATGGCTTCTGAATTCCCAGGGAAGGAAAGCCAGCAAGAAGCACCACCTGCTCCTGCTTCCCTTAAGACTTTTTTTCTCTCCTCAGTCACTCACAGCCATAAATCTGTTAAAACCATTTGTTTTAGACTGGGGAAAAACATAGAATTCCAAAAGCAAGATCCTCGTGAAATGACTGTGAATCCCTGCTTTAGAAAGAAAAAAATGATGTACTTCACTTGACTTAAGAAAAAATGTATTGACTTGAATAGCTACTCCACTTTAATAGAAGATTAGGGAAGAAGTTGTAGAGGGTAAAAGAATTAGACTTTTTAAAAAAAGTTGTGTGATAGCCCAAAGGCTATCAGTTTTTGTAAAAGGTTATCTATCAGAAGCAGGAAAAAGAATAGGGGCTTTGTGGGAGCATGGAAGGAATGGGATTGTCAGATAGGAAAAGTGGCTTACAGACAGGAGGTGCTTTCTCACTTGGTCAGTCATCACGAAGCTGCCCAGGTGCCAGAAGGTACCCTCCATACTTGGTGGTGGTAGGAATTGCTACAGGGGTGGCTCCAGAGGAGAGGCACAGAAATGTGAATGATTCAGACACTCTAAATTTCTCATAATTTCACAGCCTTTACTCATATTTACTTGGAACACTTAGGTGAAATGGGAAATTCATAAACTCCTGCTGCCCTTGTTCCTGTATTTCTGGTAGTGTTCTATATAGCAAGACACAGAGTCTCCATTCTTCCCTGCCAGCAACATTCTCACAGGCCTTATTTTTAAGGAGTTAATTTTCCATGCAGACTTTGAGCCAGGAATCATCTCCTTTGCTTTCCACACTCCTTTCATTGCTGAGGTGCTCCCATTCCAGACACCTGTGAGATTTAATTGCACAGTTGGTCTATGTATTAGACTGAAGTTTGGATGGCTGTTACTTTCACATTTGTAAATCTGGCTTTTACATTTCCTTTGGACCTGGATGTCTCTAGTAAGTCAGAGACTGTGCCCAGGAAGTTCTAAAAACTCGGCACAGACAGCCCTGGATTAATTCACAGACAGATAAGTGTCTGTGAGTAGCATGTGTATGAGCAATATTTATAAAGCACTTCTGAAGTTAGGCTTATTTAAGCCTCACAATTCTCCAGTGAGGTCGGAATTAATTCCATTTTATAGCAGAAAAACAGGTTTGGAGAAGTTATGCCCAGAGTGATAGAGCTACTGAGGGACAGAGGGGGACCTCATATCCAGGTTGTTATGTTCTCTTTCCAGTACTCCCCACCACTGCATTTTACTTTGTCATTATGGCTGATGTTTTTAATGAACATTTTTCTGTTTCTAAGTTCAATTTTTAAGTGGGGAAACGGGATTTTCCTCATAAAATACCTAGCAATTTGTCTGGAGAACTAACTGCAGGACACAGAAACCACACTGTTGATTGTTATCGATTGTTGTCAACTCAGCTGTCCCCATATCCAACCAATTTGCCATGAGCTTAAAGAGTATTAAAAGTTATCTTTGTGTAGCTCATCCAGACGCAGCCCCTGTGATTTTCCCTGTGGAGGCAAGAAGACTCAGGGAGCACAGGTTCTTCATGGAGCTGCGCAGAGGGGTTTAAAGGGAGGGAGTTCTGGAGCTCTTGGTGGCTTTTTAGGCTTTAATGGTCTCTTCTAGAGAAGCAACCTGGTACAAGGCAGGCAATGGAACCGGGCTGGCAGGCCTCCCAGCCCCTGGTGAATCTTCACTCTGGGCTCTCTCATAGCTTCTCAGCTGTACACCTTCAGTGGCTGAACAGTCCTCTGCTCCACTCTATTCTCTGCTGCTGCTGCTGCTCCTCCTGCTGCTGTTTTTAAGCCCAGTCTCTGGCTCAGGTGTGCTACTCCTGCAGGCCCACACCCCACTCTAGGTGCCTGCCATCAGGCATTCGTGTAGTCCTGCAGAGGCCTATCATTAAGGGGAGGGCGGGAAAATCTGATAACTCTCACTTACCCTACATTGCCTTTACTATGTTATCCCATTCTTCCCATTTTGCAGACCAGAAAACTGAGGTTCAGAGAGGTTGAATAGATACAGAGTTGTAGAGCTGGGATTCGAGCCTGGTGCTTGTCATAAGTCATGGACCTTCTGCACTTTCCCTGTCCACTCCTGCCCTCCATACCTGAGCTTTATCTGCCTTTCCCCTTTAGTCCTTGTCCAAGAAGCTGGTATCACCTTATGGTGTTCCTAAGGGGATTTCCCCGGTAAAGCAGGGCTCTGACAGGCTAGACAGACCCCAAATGGTGTTTACTACCCAACTGTTGAAGGAGCTTTGATAGGAGCCCCCCTCCCCGGGGGGAGATAGCCCCTAGCACAGTGTGCCATGACAAGCTTTTGCTCTGTAGGGCTATGATGTGGTTCACAAGATCTATTTGTAATTTTTCTCTTTTTCCAGTTCTGAGGGATCTGTGTTCCTGTACTCCGTAAACTCCTGTACTCCCTTCTCTGCCCCAGTGTGTTGTACGAACCAAGAAACCTGTTTGTCCACTTAAAAGGGGACGAGTTGTTACAACACATGAAAATGGGTGGTCCTTACTATTAGCTCGGGACTAGACCACGTAGGTGGCAAGTCTGTAATGAGGTTTAGGTAACTAGTCCCCAGCAGCTCCTGAGTGGTCACTCCATTCAACTCAGCAGAAAATCTGAAATGTTTTTGGAGAGGACAGGTCCTAACCTTTGTCCATCTTCCATCATAGCCCTGTGTGGGAAATCTGCAGCAGACTCTTGGTTTGATGTGGAGATTCTTTATTTAGCAAGGATACCTCCAAGTGAACTGACTCCATGAGCGATCAGATTCTTCGGGGACCCAGATCTACATGTAGTGACTTCTAAGCAAGAAGATCAGGACAGCAACAATCAGGCCAATCACAAATAAATCCCAGTATGATCCAAGGGTGTTCTCTGATTTAATCCATTTCCATCTCATTGTAAACTGCTGGCAAGAGAGATTTTGTTAAAAACAAAACAAAAAACCCCACAAAATCCCAGCCTCCTACTTCATTCAAAATTATCAACTCCTTTCAGCCAACCAATCAAGAGTTGCTCATTGGTGTTTTCAGAGATTTGAAATCTATTTAAGAGAGATTTGAGATCTATTTAAGACAAACTTACATTAAAAAAGAGGATATTTTGGAACAAATGCACAGTTTCCAGTTTCATGAGGGCAAAGAACACAGGTATGTGAGCATCTGGACTTGTTTGAGCTGCCATATCATATAATCTCCTGGCCAAGTGAATGTCCTAGAAATAAAAGAACAGTCCATGTTCATCAAGTACAGATTTTTCAAGGTTAAATACATGCAAGTCATTTTTTGAAATTTTTTTTTATTTTGGTGGACAGAATGACACCCAAATATGTTCAGGTCCTGTCACTTGGAACTTGTGAATATGTGAAGTTACATGGCAAAAGGGACCTTACAAATATAATTAAGAGTATAGACATTATAATAGAAATGCTATCCTGGATTATCTGGGTAGAAATGTAACCCATCAGTGCAGAGCCACAGAGTGGCTTGCATTTGCTGGAGGAGTCACAGAGAAAGAATGAGAAGGGATGTGGGCAGTCAGCAAGGAAATGGGGCTCTCAGCCACACAAGCACAAAAATTGAATTTGGTCAACAGCCCAAAGGATCTTAGAAGCAGATACTTCCCCACAACCCTTAGTAAGAAGCACAGCTTTGATTTTAATATGTGAGACTCTACACAGATAACCCAGTCAAGTTCACCCAGACTTCTAAATTTCAGAGGCTGAGAGATAATATTGTTATAAGACACTAAATTTGTGACAATTTTATGGCGGTCGTGAAACTATTATAATCTCCAAAAACTTTCTTGGATACACCTGGACTAGATCTTTAGGTTTGATTCCCATAAAACAGGCTTGCAAACTCTAGAGAGGAATCCTCTAGTTTATAAAACAAATGACAGTACAGATCGTAACAATCCTTTAAAATTCCTAGTTTTCTTCATGGTATTTGTCATAGCTGAAGTTATAGAATTTATTTATTCCTTTGTCTTTCTCCATGTCTTTGAAAACAAAGACTTAAGTTTCACTGTTTGCCCCTGAATTCCTAATGTTTAATGAAGCACCTGGTACATAGCAAGTCCTGAATGAATAAATTATTTTAGTTCTCAGGCTGAGATTTGATCCTTCAAATGTCATACTATATTTTTAGTGACTTTTCCCTCATTAAATTATGCCACACAGGTAAAATTTTGCTTTCCTTAATTTTCTCCTCCTATGGCTTATTTTTGTGTGCTTTACTTTTGCTTCGTTTTCCCAAGTAGAGTAATGACAAGGCTAGGTACAGTTGTATTTAAAGGTTGAAATACCCTAGGTCAGCTCCAGAATTGTACTTAGCTGGAGAGTGTGCTGATTATTTTCAAAATGAGAAGAATTTTTTCACAAATTTATAGTCATCCAGTTTCTCTTTGTTTTTCCTCTCCATTTCCCAGCCCCCCATTGCAGAGGTCAATAGTTGAGAATCCTTGAGGTCTCTGCTAAATCCATTCCTTGGGTAGTGTCATTTCTCAGTAGTGTTCTGATTGTCATTTCTTAAAATTCTCCAAAGCTTTGTGGTCTCATAAATTGATTTGTTGGAAAAAAAAAAAAAGAACGTTCTTTCTTAAAATACTTAAAATTCAGGAGACTGTTCCGAACAAATCTTCCTGGCAACAGAGAAGATGGATATTATAGACTCTAATTTGGGTTCTCTGATTCCAACAAATTCAGTGGGTGTTCATCTGAAAGCACCCTGCAGATTATAATGGCTGTGTCACCCCCAGTTGTGAAAGGCATATTGACTTGAATAGGATGTTCAGGAAAGGCAGTCTTTTTCAATATCTCAGGCAGTCATTCTTATTTGAGGCAGGCAGTAGTTATTAATTTATTTCTTGAGGCACAAACATCACAATTCAGTCACTTATTTTATAATAAAAAATAGCAAGAAGTAACATTAAAATGGGATGAGCTCATTTCTTGCCCAGGAGTCCTCACCATTCACAGTGGGGTTAGGGTGGGATTTGAAAGTGGTGGGATATGAAAGGCTTTCTTTAAAATTTCCAGAGAAAGAAATTCCTGGACCCCTCTGACTAATTAGGACAATGCATTAAAAAACCTTTGTGATGACCGTAGAGATCCCTGTCCTTTGATCCTATTTAGAAAAAATCCAAATCATTCAGACAAAAAATTTCCTCTCAGCAACAGTGTTTTGATGATGTCTAGGGTTCATTAAATAAGTCAATTTCATGCCAATTCCAAATATAGTCAGTACTTTTCTATTTAACTTTTCTATTATACATTTGAGTTTGCTTTAAATTCAGTGACTTAGGAGATTATATAAACTAATCTACAGACTCTAAGTACTTAAATAATGTTTCTAACTAAAATGGTAGGTGTCCCAAAGTACTGTCCAATATCTCTCATATTACCCATATGAGACTAACCATTCAAACTGTTCAAATTAAAATACAGGTTTTTACAGCAATAAAGTATTTGATTTGTGAAAATTGTTCAATTAAATGATGCATAATTTCCTAGCCCAAAATTTTAAAGGTCAAAAATTCTTATACTGGGACAGAAATAATTTATCCTTGTTTTCTTATACAAATAAGATATTACAGGAAATTTTGAAAATATAGGGCTAAACAAATTAGGAAAAAGAACACCCATAATCTCACTGTACACAGAGATAACTAGTAGTATTATGTGTCCATATATCCTTTTAGCATTTTATATACATCCTTAATGTATTCATATATACATACTTTTAATTTAGCCATTTTCAGTCTGCACAATATTTTGTCTCCCACTTTCTTAGCCTAACAATGTATTTTAAATAAAAATCATGTCCTAAACTAAACCGTTAGCCTATAATATTTTTAATGGTTGCATAGTATTTCAGAAGAGTGACTAATACTTATTCTTTATTGCAAGCTAGTCACCAATGTCATTTATTTAAACTTCATGACAGTTTTAGGGGCACGTGAGATTTTCAACTCCATTTTAAAAATGAAGAAACTAAGGTACAGATAGGTTTCCTCACCCACCCAAATTCATATGACATGTAAGTGACAGACTTAAATTCAGATAGTTTACTTCTAATCTGCTCACTTAACTATTAATAGAATAGTATACTACCACACAGTACTTTATTTAACATGTCTTCTATTTTGGAGCATTTTTGGTTATTGTAGGCTATTTTCTTCTGTGGGTGCTATACACACCCAACAATTTTTTGTACATTTTTAGTTATTAGGTAATTGACATTTATTTTAAGAAAGGTTATGATGTTTCCTCTTTATTGTCATATTTTTGAGAGGACTATTTTATTTTTAAATAAAATTTTACTGATTTACTGTTGGTTTATAATATAACATAATTTGAGGAGTATGGCTTCACTCCTCTATGTGTGTATAACTTCCAGTGCTATTCCCACTATCAGTTTGACCCCTCTATCTGTTTCTTCCATTCCCCCTCAGGTAACCCCCATAATTTTCAAAGTCTGAGTTACTTTTGTTGTGACATGTTAGTCTGTTTGCTTTGGTTATTTATATTACCCATATGAAAGAAACCATTTGATAAATGTCTTTTTTGATTTATTTTTAGCATAATCATGAGAGATCCATTTTAAGTGTCTACCTTTTAAAATATTATCCTTTTCCAAAATATTATTCTGTTCTGGTGTTTAAAGCTTCAGCTCTGTCCCCAAGTGGTCAGACCAAACCATTATTTCTCAGATAATTTCATTTGAGAAATAAAAAAAAATGCTTGGTGACAAAATTACTTTTACTTCTGACAGGTCTGTTTATTCAGTGGATGTAGTTTTGAGGTTTTTAACACAAAAACATGTGTTATCTGTACTGACTATATTTGAATCTCATCTCCAAAAGATAATTTCCCTTACCTTTTGTCTTTATTTAGGATAGATTTCCTACTTAATATCTTAAAACATACAAGCTTATTCCATTTAAAAAGATTGTCATGTGTTTCTTATACTCTGTTACAAATATATTTTAGAAAAGGACTTGTCAGTATTGGTTCCTTCACCTGAATTGTTTCCTCTGTGACATGATTCTAGTACTTTCCTATGTGTGCATCCACATGTGTCATTTTGCTTTCACTAATAGCTATGGGCATATCACTTCTATAGTAGACTCTGACCTCTTTGAAGGCTGTCTTGTTCTTCTTATATCCCCAGAACTTAGCACAGAGCTTCCTAACACAAAATAAGAACTTGATAAATATCCAAATGAATAAATGAAAAAGCACAGTACCATAGTAGTTTAGAAGCAGTTTATCTTTTAAATTTGGAGGTTCATTGAAGGCCTCATGGAGGCTATAATATTCCAGCTATTCTAAAAAAAAAAAAAAAAGGACTGATCTTCAGTGAGCAAAAAGGTGGGAAATCATTCCAATAAAAGTGGTGATAGAACCTAAAATCAGGAGAGTTCAGTTCAAGGTCTTTCATGGTGGAAGTGTGATGATACAAAACGAAATTAGTGGCCTATTAATTATTATTATCAAGGTATCTAGATCAAGGAGCATTTTCAAAGACAGGGCATAAAGCCTAGACTTTATTAGGCAATATAAATCCAATAATATTCTTATATTTGGTATTTACTTGCTTGTAATGGGTGTGTCGGGGGAGCATGAGGGATAGGTAAGGTGAAGTAACTATCAGAGCTGTACTTCATCAAGAATAATCTAGTAATGCTTTCTTAGATGTATTACATGTTAACTAAGGTAATGCTAATATTTATAACCCTACATTTCAGTGGCTTCACACATCCCACACTTTAGTGTGGATATTCCTGGTTTGAGTTAAATTTTCTTCACATGATAGTTTAGGGACTCAAGCTCCTCTACCACATGGTTCCACCATCCTCTAGATCTGTGTCTTGATTCATCTACATTTTAGCTCCTTTAGTCCAGAAATGACACCCTTCATGTTTACTACCATTTCTTTGGTGAAGACTAATCACATGTGAAGGGAGCTGGGAAATATAGTCTTTGTAACATCTCAGTAACACGTTTAGGTCTGCTTCCAATGTCTCCCATTATGGAGTGTTCCTAGAATAATGGTGCAGTCAATTCTGAACCACAGTTTTAAGTCAAGTTCATTGAGCTTAATTTAAAGTCAGAAACTGGAAAGTGAAGTAAGTCTAAAGGAGAAGACAAATATGCTGTATGATTTCACTCATTTGTGGAATATAATGAAATAGTAAATGAAAAACAAACCCTTAGATTTTGACAGTAGAATGGTGGTTACCAGAGGGGATGGGAGGGGTATGGAATGGGTAAAAGGGGCCAAGTGGTTGGTTGTAGATGGTGAGTGGACATTTGGTGCTGGAACTAGTGAGGAAATATTTTCTTGGAGCCTATACAGTGTTGCAAACTATTAAAGGAAGGGAGGGAAGAAAAGAGAGGGGAGGGAGAAGGGAAGTAAAGGAGGGAGGGAGGGGAGAAGAAATTGGGGAGTGATATGATTCTTGTGAAGCTATTAGGATAACCCACCTACATCATCCTAGTCCCTGGGACTTTTTCTAGACAGATGAGAACAGTGAACCATCTTTTTACCCTGATTTACAAGGTATTTATGTATATGTCACTTCAGAATTTATAAAACCTGATCCTGCACCAGCACCTTTTTGATTTCTCAGAGAGATCCTGGTTAATATTGTTCTCTTTCCCACTGGTTTGCACAAGGATTAGCTAAAAAAAAAAAAAAAAGGATTGTAAAGTGCCTTGCTGAAGAAATGCTTAATTATTCGATGACTTAAGTGCTGTGAAAGCCTTTTCTAATCACTTTGCTTTCATTAACCATCATTGGAACAAGCTTTGGGCTTGTAATTATCAGCATATTAGAATTAGAAAAGGTGGTATTTCCTTGTTAATTTGACTATGAGAACGCAATATTAATAAAACTTTGCCTCTGGGTACTTGGCTATTATTTTCTAATTGCTAAACAAAAGAAATTAATGAAGACAAAGAGCAACGGCCTCTAATTAACTAATCTAAAATTCCCATGTCCAGGTCTGAGGTTAAGTGCAGCCCTTATTCTTTCTTTATCTTTTCTTTTCTTTTCTTTTTTTTAATGTAGAGACATTCTGTAGGAAAATATAGCTGTGACTGACAGAGACCAAAATGAACCACCCATGATTTAACAGGAACCCTGACAGAAATGTGTCCAGAGAGAAACTTCAAAGATTTTTCTAAATGTATGGAAAGTCTCTCTCAACACCTGTTATTTGTGAGGAAAGTGCCTCGGAGAGAGCTGAGCAGTGACTCCAAGGGAGTAAACCAAGCCCTCTGACATAGAGGGTCAACTAAGTGCCAATAGGCAGTGTCCTCCCAGCATGCTGTCTGTGTGTTCCAGGGGATGCCCCTGCCTGCCCCATTGGGATTCCAGGCAAAATGGACTAAGCCCTTCATGAATCACCCAATCTGTGGGTGTGCTAACTTGAATTTACCTTATGGGGTGGGGTCTCTTTTATTCTTTATATAGACAGTGTTCCTTACACTATTATGTTTTGCATGAGGAAAGATTGAAAAAAGTTTTAATTTTACTGAAGCCTTACTGAGCAATCCCTCCAATCCTCTTCTGATCTAATTAAGTCATTCCACACTGATTACAAAGTCCTTTCACAACTACTTATTCGTTTTATACTCAAAATCTGGGCTGGACAGGCATTGCTGTGTTTTACAAATGTGGATTGATGATGGCTGGAGGGAAGCAAGGTAAGGCTAAGTGACATCCAAAGAATCATCCAATTTAGCTATTTCATCTAGTCTTATTCCTCCTACCCTCGATTATATAGACACAGGAATCTTGTACCTTCTTGGAACAAGGGAAATAGTTGAGTTGGAATTGACATTTTTTCCCCCGACTTAGGGTCCAGGGCTGATAAAAAGTAATCAGTGAAAAGGCAGAACACAGACAAACACAGAGGGCAGGGATCTCCCCTGACTGGCTATTGGTACCTATGGAAGACCTTGACTGCTATGTTCATTATTAGCAGTGTCAGATAGGAAATTCCTGATTAATAATTCTCAACTACTAGCACTGGAACAAAGAACTGATAACCCTGAAATTATTTGGTTTTTAAAATGTAACCAGGAATATAAATATTGAAGTGAAATATATGCTTGAGCACTAAGAATGAGTCAATGTAGGGCCACTCTTTGCCCCCAAAACATGGGGTCAGACAGGCCTAGATTCAAATTATGGTTCCACTACTAATGAGCTCTCCAACGTTGGCCATGTGGTTTAACCTCTCTGTGTTTTGGATTCCTGATAGACACATTGAAGGCAGTTATAGGGCTCATCTCATCAAATGATGGTGATTTAAATGATATGGTATATACATAAAATAATGCCTAGCTTTTATCATCATTATTGATATTTCATACATATTTGTCAGTCTGTCAGATCCCAGTGCCCTTAAATATCTAAAGGATTTACTCAGTATATCCTTGTAGTGTTTGTTCTTGTTCTTAATGAATATGACTCATCTCTTCAAGCCAAGTGTAATCTTTGAAGGATGGAGATCCATTTTCTTGGGTCTCTGTAGAGTGCTCAGCACTGTGTCATGTGCGCAATCAATATTTTTTAAGATATATCTGTATTGATGCCACCTCTCCATCTAGTTATAACCTCATTTCCACTTTCTTCTTGCTGTAGAGAGTTTGAGCATCAGTAGAAATTTTAATGGAAAAAGGCCTGGAGGTGGAAGGAATTGGGGGCAGGGTCCACTAGCATTATTGGAAAAAGCATGAATTTATGAGTCAAGTTGACCTAGAGTAGATTTATTCTACTCATTAGGTATGTCCTTGGGCATAAATGGAGAAGATAATTTCTATCTCATAGGGCTCATATTAGGGTAATGTGTTGGCACATGGGAGGGACTCAGTGAATGTTTAGTCTTTTTCCTTTCTTCCACTACATTGATGAAGTCAATGAAATGCAAAACATTTACAAATTTCCCCTCCATATACAGCTCCCATTATTAGGTCTGGAATACTACCAACACAATTACCTTTGCGATACCTAAACCATGTTCATACATATAGGCCAGATTGAACATGGCTTGGGCACTGTGGTATTTGTCAGCTGCAATGCTGTAATGTGTGGCTGCTGTTTGATAGTCTTTCTTAGTCCCGTAGCCATAGAAATGGTAATCTCCAATTTTCACCCTAGCGAATGCATTGCCTGATAGAAATATTAGAAAGAGAAGGATAAATAATTCAAGTGATCATGTATACTTCTTAGTAACTCAACCTAATGATAATATATATATAAAAGCAGAAAACATTCATAATCCCAGAATCAGTATTAGAATTTGTGAAATACAAAATATGACACCAAATGGTAGCTGTCTTCATTGTAGGATAACTCCCATGATATATTAGTACAAATATCCTTAAAGAATAAAAAAACTGTGAATTTTACCTTTAAAATTTGTTTTTGAGGTAGGTCAATTCTTGACAAGCTGGATCCCATCTTTTCTGTTGATAGACGTCTCTCCTGAAACTCTACCCTCCTACATCACTAGTTTCTCCCTCTTTCCCAGACTAACCCCATCAATAAAAAAACACTTTGGTATCTTGCATGAATAAAACAAACCTTTTCTTTGTATGATGGGTCTACTTTTATCTACGGCCCATTTTCTATTCTCTTAACATGACTTTTTAAAGTAAGTTCTCATTCACTATATTTACTAAAGCTTCACCTCCCATGATCCTCGACCCACTCTCCAACCTGACTTTTGCCCATGTTCCCTTAAGCTTCTACCTTCAAGGTGGTCAAAATCTCCATGCAGCCAAACCCATTTGTTACTTTCCTGTCCTCATCTCACAGGAGATCTGAGCAGCACTGGCGTCATTGCAGCTAGTTGCTTAAGCACTTCCCTTTCTTAACATCAGTGATAGTGCATTCTTTTGACTTCTTTCTTGCCTCATAGGCCTGTCCTTTTCAAACTTTTGCCTATCTCTTCTTCTACCCAGTTTCTAAGTGTAGGTATATCGAACTTGGTTTGATTATTTGATTTGGTTTGGTTATTTGATTTGTTTTTTCCTTTTCTTCTTTCCTATTCTTTTCTTCTCTCCTTTCCCTTCCTCTGGTTTCTCCTCCACTCTCTTCTATCTCAGCTGTTTCTCTAGATGATCTCATTTAGTTCTATGGCTACATTTATGTTTGCTGTTCCTGAATTTTTACTTGTAGTTCAGTCTGTCTCCAAATTCCAGATTCTTCTAGTTGCCTACTTGACTTCTCTATGTGGGTCTCAGTATCCAATAGAGATTCCTAACACCCTACTACCTCCTCCCCCAAATAAAACCAAACAAAATCATCAGTTTCTTTCCTATTTCAGTCCTACCATTATTGTTCAGGCCATAAATCTAGAGTAGTTTTACCTAGTTAATTTTCTCTTACTTCCATCCCTGAATTCAAAGGTAAATCCTGTTGATTCGACCACTAACACACACCTGTTTCTCTCCAGTTCTTTCATCATCTAGTTCGGGCCTGGAATACCACAATGACATCCAAATGCTTCCTTTATCTTCACTTTTCAGTCTATTCTCTGTACAACAACCATGATGATTTGTTTAAAATGTAAAATCAAATCAAGTGATTCTTCTTCCTAATACCCCCCAAGTACTTCACTTGACCTACAAGTTTTGCCTTAACTGCCTTTTGCCTCCCTGACTAGTCTTATCACATTATTACTTTCTCTTGATAGTCTTGAACCTTTTTCATATTCCTTCAACATTCTAGCTCATTCTTGCCTTAGGATCCCTGTATTCAGATTCTTCAATTCCCTCTGCCTGGCATGTTTGGAGTTCCTCTGACTCTTCATGTGTTTGGGGTTCACCCTTCAGTTCTCACTGCAAATGTTACTTCCCTTCTAGAGTCCTTCTCTGATTTACCTTGTCCATCCTTTCAGTCCCTCAGCCCAGTAGTTATATATCTCATGGCCATGTTTTATTTCCTTCACAGAACATATCACTGTTACCTTATTACTAGTTTATTTTCTCTCTGTCTCTCATCAGAACAAGAAACTTAATCACTGATAATTCTGGAATCTAGAATGGTATTTTGAGACACCCTTATGGAATGAATGGACAGGAAACATTTTAGAAAATGCTTTTTTCCAGATGTTAAGTAATTTAGAATCTTAATTCTCAACAAATATGGGTATGTTCACGAGTAGAAAAAAATTCATGAGATTTTTAAAGGTGTGAGATTTCAATTTTTTGAAGGTCACTTAGCAGTGACCTTTAAGTATCTCTTTGGGGTCCACATTTCTATTCACTGGGATAATTTTAATTGAAGAGATGAGGAAATGTTCATCTAGGACACATTCAGGTCAGCTGCGGCCAACCTCTTTCCAGTCTAGGTTTTCTAAGAAAAGGAGGAAGTAGCCCATGTGGTATGGTCTGAGGGGTATCATTAAGGGTTATAGGACTCCTTCCAGTAACGTCTACCGATTGGCCTAGTGCAATGCCTAAAATCCTTTGGCGTTAATTCCTTTGGGTACTAAAGTTCTTTTAGTGCTTTAAAATCCTCTATTAAAAATGTAATAATGAACTATCTTTAGCACTCTCTGAGTAAAGCTTAGAATTCTTAAGGTGCCAAAAGAATCAGTTGTCAATATCTGCTTCCCAGGGGCTTCAAAATGTATAGGTAGCTGGTAGCACGGCCTTCTAGAAATGATACTCAGGAACCTGGAGGGGCCTGGGTAGACAAGAGGCCCCTAGAGTCTACTCCTTATTTTTTTTTAATATATATTTTTATTGTTGTTTATGTCTTTTACATTTTGTATTCCCCTTGGGTAGCCCACCACCAATTCACCTGTGATCCATCTCCATGGACCCTTGTGTTCTTTTCTATTCCATTTTGTGTGATTTTCCTTCCCTCCCTCCGCCTCCCCCCCACCCCCGGCCCGCTGATTGTCTCTCTCCTATTTGGTTTCCTTATAGTCCTGTTAGAAGTGAAACCATTCGATATTTTTCTCTTTCTTTCTGGCTTATTTCACTGAGTATGATCCCCTCTAATTCCATGCATGTCGCTGCAAATTGCATGTGTTTATCTTCTTTCCATGATGAATAGTATTTCATTGTGTATATGTACCACATCTTCTTGATCCAATCATCATTTTTTGTACATCTGGTTTGCTTCCATACATTTGCTATTGTGAACAGTGCCGCAATGAACATACGGGTGCATGTATCCTTTCGGATTAGTGTTTTTGTATCCTTTGGGTAAATTCCCAAAAGTGGTATTGCTGGGTCATATGGAAGCTCCATGTTTAGCACTTTGAGGAATCGCCATACAGCTTTCCATAGTGGTTGGACCAGTTCACATTCCCACCAGCAGTGTAGAAGAGTTCCTTTTTCTCCACATCCTTTCCAGCATTTGTTGTTGCCTGTATTTTTAATGTGTGCCATCCTCACAGGTGTGAGGTGGTATCTCATAGTGGTTTTGATTTGCATTTCCTTGATTATAAGTGATGTT
>PVIJ01013154.1:0-46346 GCA_004024925.1 Scalopus aquaticus | reverse complement strand
AGATAAGGGCACAAAAGGGAATAGAAAAGAATACAAGGGACCATGGAGATGGATCACGGGTGAATTGGTGGTGGGCTACCCAAGGGGAATACAAAATGTAAAAGACATAAATAACAATAATAAATAAATAAATAAATAAATAAAAATAAAGTCAGAATACACAGGGGGAAAAAAAAATTAGACTGTGTCATAATGATCCAGCGGGGGAACCTCATACTAAACAGCATCTAAAGTCTACAAATTGGGTCTCCATATAGCAAGTAAGACAGGTAGTGAAACAATGTTGAGTGAGAAAAGCAAGTTGGAGAACAACATATAAAATAGGCTACATAAGTAAATTTGAAGATCATAATGATGGACACACACACAGAGAAAGAGACATAGTCAATGTTTAAAAACAGAATTTCCCAAATTCGCCCTGGGGTGCCTTGGAGAGATCCTGAATTTGAGAGATTCTGCTTTGATCTGTTGAAGAGATATGCATGCCACTGAGGGCTCCCATCCCCCAAAGCACAGTCCAGCATGACAGGCATCGGATTTCCCTTTCACCATTAGACCCCAGGGCTGCTCCTTTTGTTACAGGACAGGGAGAGAGGCACCCCAGACCCCCCAAACCTGCCTGCCATATCAATACAAAACATATATGACATTTAGTGGAAACAAATTTTAATACAATCTGTGTACAATACAGAAGAGACAAAGAATTTGGTTTCTAAATCAAGCACCCAATGTTACCCATCACCTCGTGGGCAAAAGTCCACACAAATGGGATTGGCCTAAGCAAGGCCCGAAAGCCTGCCACAAGTCTAAAACACCTTTCAGCAGGGACTCACACAAAAGGGTCAGAAACAGTCACACAAGTCTGTGAGGAAAAGAGCAAAATCAAAATCAAGATCAAAGTTGCCATTGTCAACTCCCCACAGGTCTCTCACCCACATCTGTTTCAACCAGTCCAGGCCAGTGCAGCTTCTTTACATGTCTCTCTGCTCCTTGTGCCTCTTCTGGCCTCCATCCTGCTTCCTTCCTTCTCCAGTCTCCTCTCCCTTTCTTCTCCAGCTTTTTATCTCTCCTGCTCAGCTCCACCCTCCCTTGGGTGGGGCAGGGAACCTGGAACACAGCCTTTTTCCTGGGGACCACCCTGTTATGCTTTATCTGGCTCTTAGCGGGTGCTTACTCGTCATTTGTGGAATTAAATTAATAAATGGGATATTTCAATGAAATGTTTAATCAATTTAAACGTCAAGACATTTATAAGCCCGTATTACAATGAAGCAGGTATTATATGATGATCTGTACTACTGAGTGAGAAAAGCTAAAAGTGCATCAAGTGTGGTGCCTGAATCCCCAAAGGAGGGTGGGGTTCAAAACAATGAAGGGAGTTTTAGCATAATGGCTCCTCAGCGTTTTCAGGGACTTGGAATGGAATGCACAGTTAGCAGAGGTGCAATTGAGTTCGTTCTTACCACTTACCACAAATGCACTCTGTCCAGGTATTGTTCTATAAGGTGAAAAACTAAGCCCCCACTCTGGGCCCAGCAGGCAAGTTGGGAGGCTTGAATAGATAAGGGAATTGATAAGGTTGCCTGGGAAACAGGGCCATAAGCCCACGAAGACCAGAGAAACCAGCCCAGCTCCAGGAATGCAGATGCAGGGCCAACACAACTATGCATCAAAGGCCCACACCAGACCAGACATCCCAGCAGATAACTGGTATAAACTGGCACCCCAAGATAGAAAGCCCATGAAAACAAGAGTGTAAAAGAGAGCCTTAGATCCTTCTTTCCCGCAAAGATTTTCTCTCTCCTGTCTGGCCCCCTGCTCCCTGTAGGGTGTTTCTATAAATCCACTTTTTCTGTTCTCCATTCTGTTTCTGGTGAGTTCTTTCACCCCTACACCTCTAGCCTCACCCCAGGCTATGCGGTGAGTATTATTTATAGGCATAATCCATACAAGGTCATAGGATGCATTTGAGACATAGGTTATCTGACTGCTCCTGAAATCACACATCCACAGTCCTCCCTCCCATTCTCCTAGTTTATCGATCTCTGTAATTACAGTCACATTCACCCCATCTTCATCCTCTCCAGGTCCCAGCACACAAGTTGCTTACTTCCTCCACTCACATAGTCCTTCCTTTCCCTCAATTTTCTCTTTCTAATCAAGTCAGTATGATCCATCACTTTGTAACAGGGTGGTCCCCAGGAGAAAGGGTGTGTCCCAGGTTCCCTGTCCCACCCAAGGTAGGGTAGGACTGAGCAGGATATAAGAAGGTTGAGAAGAAAGACACACACACAGAGGAGACAGAACACACAGACAGAAGACAGGAGGAGGCAGAAGAAGGATGGAGAGCCAGAAGAGGCCCAAGGAGCAGAGAGACTTGTAAAGAAGCTGCACAGGCCTGGACTGATTGAAACAGATGTGGATAAGAGACCCATGGAGAGGTTAACGATGGCTATGTTAATTTTGGTTTTGATTTTGTTCTGTTCCTCTCAGAATTGTCTGACTGTTTCTGACCCTTTGGGATGGGTCCCTGCCGAAAGGTATTTTGGTTCCTCCCAGAATTGTCTGGCTGTTTCTGACCCTTATGTGTGGGTCCCTGCCAAAAGCTGTTCTAGACTTGTGGCAGGCTTTTGGGATTTGCTCTGGGACAATCCCGTTTGGGTGGACTTGTACCCACGAGGAGTTGGTTAGCATTGGGTGCTTGACTTAGAAAATATATTCTTTGTCTTCTCTGTCTTTTCTAATTGTGTGAAAGTTTCTTTCCACAGAAGATCTGAAGGGCAATTAAGAAGTCCATAGGCCTGGGAAAAAGGCCGCCTAAAGATTAACGGCTGGGAAAAGCCCACCAAAGAATTTATGGCCTGTCGGGATGGCACCAGAGATCCTAAGTGCTACATTTGCTTCTGTACATCTGCTTTGCTTAAGATAAGGATAATGTATGTTTTCCTTTGGATAGGGTAATGGTATGGATAAACATGACTGATATGGTTAAGAAAGTATATAAACTATGTGTAAAACCAAAACGGGGCCTTTGAGTCCCTTTGGCTCATCTTTTACACACACACCCACTTGGGATGACTGTGAACAGCTTCTCACTGTCCTCTTTACTACTGAAGAAAGGGACAGGATCAGGAGGGAAGCTGTTAAGGGAGTGTTGGGGCCTGATGGACACCGACGACCGATGAGGCAATCCGCAATCTCCGTTTCCCATTGACCCGGCCAGACTGGGATGTGGATACCCCTGAAGGTAGGGAGCGTCTTCAATCCTATCGCCAGTTTCTGTTGGGAGGTCTCTGTGCTGCTGCTAGGCGACCTACAAATTTATCTAAGGTCAGTGAAGTCCTCCAGGAGTCGGGGGAACACCCCTCACGATTTTTGGAAAGGCTGATGGAGGCATATCGGGCCTATACTCCGATTGATCCGGAGGCGCCGGAAAACAGGAGGGCCCTAAATTTGGCTTTTGTAGCCCAATCTGCTCCTGATATTCGGAGGAAGTTTCAAAAGTTGGAGGGCTCTGAAGGAAAGCTGACTAGTGAACTGTTAGAAGTGGCCATGAAGGTGTTCTATAACCGAGAGACTCCGGAGGAAAGACAGTGTCGGGGCATAGCCAAAGTGTTAGCAGTGAGTCTTGAGAAGGGACAGAGGAGACGTAGGCTGGGCAGGGATCAGTGCGCTTATCTGTAAAGGATTTGGACACTGGAAGAGGGAGTGTCCCAAACTAGGGAAACAAGAAGGGAAGAAAAAAAAAGAATCAATCCCTCTCTTGGAACTGGGAGATTGATGGGGCCGGGGTTCTGACTCCCCCACAGAGCCCAGGGTGAAGGCGGCAATCGGGGGAAAAGTGGTGGACTTTCTGGTGGACACTGGAGCTGCCCGATCAGTCCTTCGCACGCCCCTAGGACCTATTTCTAAATGCTCAGCCCATATCCAAGGGGCAACAGAGAAGATCTCGTCCTATCCCTTCACTACCAATCGCACTGTCGACCTGGCCAAGGGAACTGTAACTCACTCCTTCCTGTTAGTTCCTGAATGTCCAGACCCTTTGATGGGGAGAGACCTGCTCCATAAATTAAGAGCCACCATCTCATTTAAGGAAGAAAAACCCGTAGTCACCCTAAGCCCTCCCACAAACCACCAAGACCCCACACAGACCCTCTTGTTGACCCTACCTCTGGAGGAAGAGCACCTTTTATATGCGAAACAACAAGGTGACCAAGGTTACCAAGATGTTAAATTGCTTAAGGCTCTAAAGGGGAAGGTACCCTTAGTATGGGCAAAGGACAACTGTCGGAAGGAGGCCGGCTCTGATGGAGGTTGGGTTCCTGGGGGTTGTGGGGAAAGCTTCAGTGGTGGTGGCGATTTCCGTGGGGAAAAGGGGGTGGGGAGTGAGAGACAGCACACACCAGAGAGTGTGATCAGGCCATTCCACTTTATTATTCGAGAACAGGGTTTTTAAAGCATAACTATAAAGAAAAAACTACAGACAATGACAGGGCGATTACAGATATTCAGATGCATAATCAATTACATACTTTGAGGGGAATCAAGGAACTTAGGAAAAATGTCTCTTGTCTGATGTAAATTCCAGCAAGGTACAGGACATAACCTTCAACCTTTGCCCTAGGCCTAGGGTGGAGGCTGCTGTCTCCATACCTATTGTCTGAAACCAAGACCATAATAAAAGAAACATCTTTATGCTAATCTCTGGAGGAAATAATCTAAGGAACTATATGCTGATTTTTCAGGCAAGGAAGGGAAATAGGGGAAGGGATTAAATGTTCTTTGTTTCAAACATTAACCCTTGACCTGGCAAGGACACTTCACTGTCAGAAGGACATCTCACTGCCAGGATCTAATGAGTAAGGCCAATGCATGCAGGCATGGTGGAGAAACTTAGTTATTGTTCTCACCTGCAATTATACTTAATTTATTTGCAAGAAGAAATATTACATCCTGACTTATGGGAATACTTCCTTGAAGGCTTGCCACCCATAAAGTGACCTTGTCAAAACAATATGGGGTGTCTAGGCTACGACAGACAACCCACCCGGATTAGCTGCCCATCTGACACCTGTGGTGGTACAACTCCTCAGTGGAGCTTCCCCAGTGGCAGTCCGCCAATACCCGATGCCCAGGAGGGCGCAAGAAGGGATTGCTAAACACATCCATAGACTGTTGGAGCACGGGATATTGGTTCCATGCTCCTCACCCTGGAATACGCCCTTGTTGCTGGTGCAGAAGCCAGGCACACAGGACTATCGCCCGGTCCAAGACCTACGGGAGGTTAATAAAAGGGTGAAGTCCATACACCCTACGGTACCCAACCCGTACACCTTACTGAGCCTGTTATCACCAGATTTACAGGTATACACAGTGTTGGACTTAAAGGATGCATTTTTCTGTGTCCCCTTGGCGCCCTCCAGCCAGCCACTATTTGCTTTTCAGTGGACAGATCCAGATACTGGACATTCAGGGCAATATACTTGGACTCGGTTGCCCCAAGGATTTAAGAATTCCCCAACTATCTTTGGGGAGGCACTGGCTGGAGATTTGGAAGAATTCAGGGCTACCCACCCAGGGCTGCAACTTCTGCAGTATGTAGATGACCTTCTGCTTGCTAGCCCTAACCAGCAAATTTCCCTAAGAGATACGGAGGCTTTGCTGCATTACCTAAGCCTAAAAGGGTACCGAGTGTCAGCCAAGAAGGCGCAGCTTTGCCGCCCAGATGTTACCTATTTGGGTTACAACCTTGTGAAGGGGAAGAGAAGGCTATCTGAGGCCAGGATCCAGGGCATTCAGCAAATACCGGTGCCGAGGTCCCGAAGACAGCTTAGGGAATTCCTAGGGGCAGTTGGTTATTGTCGGATCTGGATTCCGGGGTATGCAGAACTGGCAAGACCTCTCTTTGAGACCCTTAGAGGTGAAGAAAAGGATTAGATGATGACACCCCAGGCCAAAGAGGCGGTTGAGGCTTTGAAGAAAGCCCTGGTCTCGGCCCCAGCCCTGACCATCCCGGATGTCAGTAAACCTTTCCGGTTGTATGTGGCGGAAAGAAATGGCATAAGTCGGTAGGTGTTGTCCCAGAAATTGGGACCTTGGCATCGCCCCATCGCCTATCTATCTAAGAAGCTTGACCCAGTGGCGGCTGGTTGGCCCAGCTGCTTGCGAATAATTGCTACAGTAGCGGTGCTAGTAAAGGAGGCAGACAAGCTCTCCCTGGGGCAAGAGCTGACAGTAGTAACAGCCCATGCCTTAGATGGACTCCTCAGAGAACCTCCCCGTCAGTGGATATCAAACGCCCGCCTAATGCATTATCAGGCCTTGCTGTTAGACCAGCCCCGGGTAAAATTCCAAGCCAGTGGGAGCCTCAACCCGGCCACCCTTCTTCCCGAGTCAGACCCAGACGCACCTCCGGTACATGACTGCCGGTGAAGTCATCCTCCAGGTCTATAGCGGCAGGCCAGACCTGACAGACGAGCCCCTACAGAATGCGGACCTGGAGCTGTTCACTGATGGCAGCAGTTTTATTGAAAACGGAGAGTGACTCGCGGGAGCCGCGGTCTGCACCCTCAACGAGACCCTGTGGAACAGTAGCCTGCCAAAGGGGACCTCTGCCCAGAAGGCTGAGCTTATTGCCTTTACTCAAGTCCTGAAGATCAGAAGTGGGAAAAGGGCGAATATCTATACAGACAGCCGGTATGCCTTTGCCACTCTGCATGTACACGGTGCCCTATATCGGGAATGAAAGGATTCCTCACCTCCACCAGTAAGGAGATTCAAAACAAGGAGCAGATCTTAGATCTTTTAAAGGCAGTTTGGGCACCCCGGGAAGTGGCCGTCGTCCATTGCCCCGCCCACCAGAAGGGGCACACAAAGGAAGCAAAAGGGAATCGAAGAGCTGATGCAGCAGCAAAAGAGGCAGCTCGAATTACATTACGGGAGCTCATCTTCCCCCTGCCTGACCCGGTGCTCCCCACTGACCCTGGGTACGGGGAGGGGGACGAGGAGAGAGGAAGAAGGCTGGGATTGGAAAAGATAGACGGATGGTGGAAGGACAAAGAGGGGAGAGTTCTGCTCCTGAAAGAGCTGCGGAGGGACCTAGGTGAACGGCTGCACGCCGGCACCCATCCAGGAGGGCGCAAACTCGCCGTTTTGATAGGCAGGTTATACATCCACCCCAAGCTGGAAAAGGAAGTGGAGCGGTTGGTACGTGGGTGCCAAGCATGTTTGTTAGTAAATGCTAGGGGTGGGGGAGGAAAAGGAATTCTGAGGGGGGCGGGGAGGGGAACTGGTGGGAAGGCTTTGGGAAGTGGACTTTACAGAAGTAAAACCAGGGCAAGGAGGATATAAATACTTGTTAGTTTTCATAGATACCTTTTCGGGTTGGGTAGAGGCATTCCCGACCCGAACGGAAGGAGCAAGGATTGTGGCTAAGAAAACTTTGTAGGAGATTGTCCCGCTATGGGGAATCCCCCTCACCATTGGGTCAGATAATGGCCCTGCATTTTCGGCACGGGTGTCACAGGCAGTGGCACAAGTATTAGGGACCAATTGGAAGCTCCATTGTGCCTACAGGCCTCAGAGTTCGGGCCAGGTAGAGAGAATGAATCGGACCCTAAAGGAAACATTGGCTAAAATGACCCTAGAAACTGGTGCAGGATGGGTGGCGCTCCTCCCCATAGCCTTGCTGAGAGTCAGGTGTTCCCGTATGTGCAGAAGTTATCCCCCTTTGAAACTGTATTTGGTAGACCTCCCCCTCTGACTCCCATCCGGGCACCTGATGCCCTCTTAGAAGGACCTATAGATCTAGTCCACACCCTGCAGAAGCTGCAACCGGTACTTCATAGAAACTGGGCTACCATCTGCCAGGCTTTGGCAGGACAAGGGGAGAAGCAGGGTGCTAAGACCCTGCAACCCCCTCTTGTTTCTCCCGGAGATTGGGTCCTGGTCAAGCGACATGCCCCCGGTAACTTAGAACCCAGGTGGAAGGGACCTTATGTTGTTATTCTTTCCACTCCAACAGCAGTTAAAGTTGCAGGTTTGAAGCCGTGGATCCATTGGACTCACCTGAAGAAGGTGACGAAGCCGCCGCCCCTGACAGAGCAGTGGAGGATCATCAGCCTGACTAGACGGCTTCCCCGGCAAGATGAAGACCAGCCCCATGCTCCTGATGATGGCATTGCTAGGAGGGGTGGTGAGCGCGTTAGGCAACCCCCACCTACTTCTGAACTATACATGGACTCTCAGTCGGACTGTGGGCGGTGAACCTGTGAGTCAACTGACCACACCGGGGGTCCCAACTCTCAAATTTGATTTGTGTGATTTGTTTGGGGTAGATTCATTTGGGGACTCTAACAGCGCCACACAAGACCTTCCACTAATGAGACGGAAGCGCTACCTAATATCAAATGATAAGATGGAAAAGAAGTGGGCTTCGCCCCATGGGTGTGGAGTCCGGGATAGGGAAATCGCCTTGAGGGAAACTCAGTTCTATGCTTGCCCAGAGGAGAGCCTCCCAAAGTGTGGAGGAGAATCTGATTATTACTGCAGGACTTGGGACTGTGTCACAGAGGCTACTTGGCGGCACATAAGTCCCACAATTGTCCTACGGAGAGGGCCAGATCCAGGAATGGAATGTGGGGCTGGAAAATGCAACCCCATGGAGCTAGAGGTCAAACCTACGAAGTGGCAGGATTCGGGGTGGCTGGGGGGAAAAACATGGGGACTAAGGCTATACATTACTGGGAGAGACCCAGGGGTGTCCTTCACCATTCAAAAGACCAAGTAACACAGCCTCTCCGACCCCTCGGGCCCCTTTCAGGGCTGGGTTCAGAAGTTATTTACGACCCGATCTGATTCCAGTCCCAGTGGAAACAACCTCAATTAAGGAAATAAAAGAGACCAGCGAGGATACTGCCATTTCGACTGGGCCCCTAGGTAATAGGGTTAGTCTCACTTCAAAATCTAAAGAACATGGAATTTTAGGAGTCCGAGACAGTTCTATTCTTGCGATGTTGGATTCCATCCACCATCTGTTCAATCAGACTGCTCCAGGTATTGCCAAAGACTGCTGGCTGTGTATCAACCCAGAGCCACCCTTTTATGTAGGGGTGGGAGTCTCAGCTGGTGTGGGGGATTCCCCGACTGCTGTAAGGAATGTTTCCCTCAGCACAAACACACACACAGGCCGCCGCTGTACATGGGCGCAGAGACCAAGAATTACCCTAGGGAACTTGCAGGGATCGGGAACCTGTTTTCGGTCTAGCAGATATGAGCTGGCCTCCTCAGTATACTCAGAGTACTGCGACCAGAGCTATGACTATAGAGCAGACAGTTGACGAGACCCCTTACCTTTTAATCGCCCCAGAGGGCACCTGGTTTGCCTGTACTTTCAGGTTGACTCCCTCTCTAGTTCTTGCCTTGATGGCAGGGGAGGGACAGGCTCCTTCTTTGTGTGTCCTGGTCCGCCTGATGCCCCGAGTATATACATACCCTGGGGCTGGGAGGAGCGACAACATATGGGACTTCCTCAACAACGCAGAGCCCCTGTACTTATCCCCACTGCAGTCAGCCTAGGCATTGCCAGCTCCATGGCCATTGGGACTGCCGCATTGGTAAGAACAGATCAAAACTGGAAGAAGTTGAGTGCCCTCATCGACACGGATTTAGCCTCACTGGAGTCCAATGTTAGACACTTAGAACACTCCCTAGACTCCTTGGCTGAAGTAGCCCTCCAAAATAGAAGAGGGCTAGACTTATTTCTAAAACAAGGCGGACTGTGTGTGGCCCTTGGGGAAACGTGCTGCTTCTATGCTAACAACTCTGGAGTAGTCAGACATAGTTTAAGCCAGCTAAGGAAACAACTCCAGGACTGGGAAGAACAAAGGAAACAAGACAGGAACTGGTATGAATCTTTTTTAATTGGTCCCCATGGCTCACAAGCCTACTGACTGCCACTATCGGCCCCCTCGGGTTATTGCTTGCCATGCTGATATTTGGACCGTGCATCTTAAATAAAATTGTTGCCTTTGTTTCATCTAGGATTGATAGTGTTAAGCTAATGGTACTAAGGCAGCGGTTTGAGATCCTAGGACAGCTAAATGGGCCCAGGGCATCGGTCAGATGACCTCATTCAGGAACAAGAAAAGAGGGGAATGAAGGGCAATTAAGACGTCCATAGGCCTGGGAAAAAGGCCGCCTAAAGATTAACGGCTGGGAAAAGCCCACCAAAGAATTTATGGCCTGTCGGGATGGCACCAGAGATCCTAACTGCTGCATTTGCTTCTGTACATCTGCTTTGCTTAAGATAAGGATAATGTATGTTTTCCTTAGAATAGGGTAATGGTATGGATAAACATGACTAGTATGGTTAAGAAAGTATATAAGCTGTGTGTAAAACCAAAACGGGGCCTTTGAGTCCCTTTGGCTCAAGGGTCCTCAGCTGAGCTAATAAACTCTATCTATATCCTACTCTGTCTCCTGTCCTCTGGAGTCCGCGACGGCCTAACAGATCCTATATGTTTTATAATGATGCAGCGGATGGCAGAACCTGTTTAGAACAGGGCAGGATTGGAGGTTCTGGGGTGCCCCTCTCCCTGCCCCGTAACAACTTCAACGTCATACCAAACTCTTAGACTCCCCTCCCCTGCTTCCTTTGCACCCACCTGTGAGAACCCCAAACCTGGATAAACCCAACTATTAATCTTTGTGGTTAATAGTTTGACCCTTTAACCTCAGGCTGGTGAGTTCTGTGGGAGAAATGCACAAAGCATGAGATGATGGAGGAAATTACTCGGAGGCAACAATAGCCCCTACTTCGCCACCAGGCAAACTATCCCAGAGGTCCCCAAACGGAAAGTGATACAGACCACATTAAAAGATTCGATTAGCAGATCAATTTAAAAGACTTAGGAAGAATCCAGGGGAAAGATAAAGGATGGGTGAGCACATTTAGAGTGGGGGGACAGGAGGATCATGCCGCCTGAACCCGTGTCGTTCAATGTTTGGTTGTCTTGTTTGTCTCTGACACACCAGCCTTCGCCACTAATGATGCAGTGACCAGGTCTAGGTTTGGAGCTGGGCAAGGGTGGATGGGGGCATCAGCAGGCCTGAAATCCTTGGTTCCAACACACACTTCCCTTATCAGAGGGACTCGAGGGCCACACACCCAGCCAGCTCGCCAAAGACCTGCTCAAATGCCAGGTTTGTTTTTTTTTTAATAAATCTTTAAGATTTATTGGGGTGTAGGCCAGAGGTGTGGTGTGCTGTGGTGAGAGGATTCACCAGACACAGAGCAGAGAGCAGAACAGGCAGGCGAGGCAGGAGAGGTCTGCTGCACCATGTGGGAAGCTCCCTGGCTGGGGATCAAAATCCTGCTGCAGTGGCTGCCAATAGCTTCATAGTGCTGAGACTTAACCCCTTGTACCACCAGGGATGCCCCTGTTTTGTTTGTTTAAAAGTGACTGTTACAATTGATTTCTTGTCCTTACTCTTTGTGCTATGTTTTCCAAGGTTAAGGTTGAATGTACTTAATTTTCATCTGGATGTCTTCATATTCCTGGACAGCAGTAAACTAACGCTTACAGTCTTCGCCCTCTCTTTCCATTTAATATTCAAAACAGCTTACTGAAGTGCGCCCTTGAGTCTTACGTCACAGATTAGGAAGCTGAGGCCCAAAGAGGTAAAATACTTTCTTCACACAAAAGCACATATCTAATAAATGCAGATCTGAGTTTTGAACTCAGATTTGTCTGATGGGTATGCAGAAAATATTCTGTTATTTTTTTCTCCTGCAAAGTTTTAAAAATTTTAACTTTTATGACTTTAGATTCTGCCAAAATTGCCTGAATATTATGTGTTCTTTCATTTTACCTTCTGAATTTCTAAAACTTTTAATCCTTGAACATCTCTAGTCTTATCTTTGAGAACAAGAAATATGGTATCATTTGTAATAGTTTTTAAAAATTGTAAATTTTACTAGCAAGTTCCTCCAGATCTATCAAAATTGGACTTAACTAAAAACTTCTCTATATAAATAAGAAATGCATGCTTATGGCAGTTTGTGTGCTGACACTGAAGTGGTAAAATTAATAGAAAGTTCATCTCTTAAAGGTAAAATGATTCAGTGTAAAAATACATAACAACGAACATAGTTTATAATTGTTCAAGTAGTGCTCCCTCTTTGAGACCAATAGAAATGCTTCTCTTTGTAAAAAGGTACAAAATAAATTTTCCCAAAATAAATCTTAATTGAAATCTTCTGCAGCTAAATTAACCTTGGCCCATAATTGCCACACCCCCAACAACAAAAAAAAGGCAAAAAGAGATAAACATTTTACTGCCATCTACCGTTAGGAAATATTATAGCCTGTGAAGTGGAAAGAGGACAGACTTCTAGAGAGAACCTAGGGTAACCTGGGTAACCTTGTGTCCTGGTTTATAGGACATATATCATAAATCACACGATTATCATTGACTTTTTCCATACATCATTTAAAATACTTCAGTTGTCCTATGTCTCCCACATAAATGCACACACACTTCAATCTGAGCCCACCTCCACAGCTCCAATCTTTCTTATATTTGCAGCCACACACTGCACTTTATTACTTCTCATTGGTTCCTAAACTCACAGTACACTCCTTTGTCCTAACTACTCCTCCAAGCTGCTAGTTACCTTCCCACCAACCAACTTGTAGACACTTTTCTGTCAATGCTTGAGTCTTTTTGGTGGCTATAACAAAGTATCATGGCTTATAAATAACAAAAATAATTTTCTCACAGTTCTGGAAGCTGGAAGTCTGAGTTCAAAGGCCCATAGTGGTGGGGTCCTGGTGAGAGCCCTCTTTCAGGTTGTAGCCAGCTAACTGCTTGTCAAAGTCAGTAAAAGAGAATGACCTGGTTGTGTAAGGCACTAATTCAATCATGGGGCTCCAACCTTATAACTTAACCACCTTGCAAAGGCCCCAAGTCTAAATACCATCACTGGAATTAGATTTCAATATATAAAGATTGAGGCACACATTAGCACATGAGTTTTTATGTGGCCTCCTCTGTTGCTTGCTTTTGTGGGGCGGGGGGAGGATTCACCAGAGACAGAGTAGGGAGCAAAACAGGCAGATCGACTGAAATACACTGCTGAGGGGAGCAGCAAGTGAGACAGGAGAGGTCTGCCACGCCATGTTGGTGAGCTCCCTAATTGGGGATCGAACTCTTCCTGTAGTGGCTGCCAATAACTCCACAGTGCCCAGGGCCTCCCCGGTGGCGCAGTGGTTGGGCGCTGTGCTGTGGGGCTGTAGGCGGTGGCGACGTGTGTTCGATGCCCGGCCGGGGAGAATCCCACATGGTGCGGCAGACCTCTTCTGCCTCGCCCGCTGCTCCTCTCAGCAGTGTATTTCTGATCTGCCTGTTCTGCTCCCCACTCTGTCTCTGGTGAACCCTCTCGCCGCCCCATGCCTCTGGCCTGTGCCCCAGCTTGTATGTATAAATAAAAAATAAATCTTTAAAAAATAATAATAATAACTCCACAGTGCCCAGACTTAACCCCTTGCGCCATCAGGGAGGCCCTTCTGCAATTATCTCTTTCTCTTTTCCTCCAATATTCCAGCTTCTCCTCAGTGGCCTGTGTGCAGCCAGGGGAGTCTATACTTCCAAAATACAAACAACAGTGTCAAGCAACACTACCTCAATTTAAAGAGATTTAAAATATATAGTCATATGTCACTTACTGATGTTTTGAATCAATGGAAGACCCTCTAAGTGACAGAGGTCCTGAGAGAGGCTCGGCGTGTGGAAGGCGGTGCCAGCCTGGCTTGTACAATTCAGTCTATGATGTTCCCACAGCGACAAAGTCGCCTACGACACATTTCTCCGAATGTATTCCCTATTGTATTCCCATTCAATGACACATGACTGTAACTTGTTCTTCCTCTGCCTGACCCTACACGCCAGTGTCTCTGTTCATCTTCACGCTGCACAGTATCCCCGGGCAACCACACCCCAGGAATTTGACTACAATCAGAGGTTCAGAGGTTGAACTATGATGCAGCTGATAAGGATTCCCAAATTCATGCAATTATTCAAAAATATTTATGGAGCACCTACAAAATGTTAGTCACCACTCCAGGTTCTGGGATAGATCAGTGAACAAAATGGGGTGAGGGCTGGTCCAGCTCTATATGGACAGGAAGACAATACACTATAAGCAAAGTAAACAAGTAAATTTGAACAAGTGGTAGGTGGAGATTGCAGTTTTCAGTAGAATGGACAGGGAAGGCTTGATTGAAAAGGTAACAGCTGACTTGAAGGAGAAAAAGGAAGATATACGGAGGAAGAGCAGAAGAAATAAAAAGTGCAAGATCCTGAAGCAATAACGTACGTGTCATATTCAAGAGATGGCATAGAGGCAGGGATGGCTGTGGAACAGGTGAATGAGGGAATATAATAGGGGCTATGGTTGGAGGCACACAAAGGCCCGAAGTCTCATAGGGCTCACAGGCCATTGCAAAGACTTGGGTTTCCTGTAAGTGACCTACAGGATTTTGGGTTGAGAAATGACAGGGTCTCATTTACACTTTAACAGAATCACTCCCTTAGGTCAGGTTCCCAGGGAAACAAACTCTGAAGCTCAGGTTGTGTGCGGGAGGCTTATGGGGGGCTGCTTTTGAGAACATTCGTAAGGGAGTGAGGAAAGCAGAACTGGGTAGAAGGAGAGGTTGAACTATGATGCAGTTGCAACAGAAACCAGAATCATCACAAATCTTTTTACTCCTCCTAATTAGTCATTGGCCTCCAGTGGGGAAGGCAAGGCAGCGCCCACCAACAATGAACAATTTGAAAGAAGCGCTTCAACTGAGAGGCAGCAGCAGTCAGCACCCTCCATCCCGAAGGGCATCCTGGGTGCCCTACAGCATCTCCACATTCCACCCCGTGCACATCTCAGACCCAGTCTGTTAGTGAGCATCTAGAAATCCTCCTCCATCTTCCCGTTGGCCCCTTCTGCTGCAGGTTGTCTCAGGTACAAATAATTCTCAACATCTCCCTCCTCTACTGTGCGTGGTAGATTTCTCTCACCTTCAGCCAGTCTATTCTCAGCACAGCGACAGGAGTGATCCTGCTAAAACCAACCATCAAGTAACTACTCTCCACTCACTTCAGAGTAAAAGCCAAAATCCTTATCATGTCCCATCATATTCTTGCTTGAGACTGCGTCTCATCTCCTATTATTCTCCTCCTTCTTGACTCCTTTCTTACACCAGCCTCTTTCTCTTCCCTTTATAGGATAATTTGGCAGTGTCTAGATTTGCACTGTCCTTGGAGAAGACCTGAGCAAGTTGCATCATTACAATGCCAGAGTCAAGATACTTTATGCTAACAGTGAACTCTGCCTGGTGGCACAAAACGTTGACTTATGCAAGATTATCGATAGCCACATTTATATATCATCTCTGGGGTTCTACTTATTTATTCTCTCTATTGTACATACATTGTACATACATTGTGTCTCTTATGGGCTTAACACCACTTAGTCTTGAGTTTACTAGGTAAATGACAGGCAAATGGGTTAGATCACTAGGTGATACAGGCAGCTCCCCTATGATGACATATGAAGATGTTAAAAAAGTTATTCAAAACTATTTCTGTTATCAGACTGTCAGTACCAATGAAGTTTCCCCTACAGATTAAAGCATTTTGGTAATGAGAAGGAACAACATCTTAATTGGTTAAATATTAGGATGGTTTTCTTTATTCCTCCTGTTAGTGCTAATTGTAACTATGAACAGTTGTTTAAGTACCTCTATTTAGTACTGCAATCTGCCCCATTTCAGTCCCATAGTCCCAACTCCTTATACCTGCTTTACTTTTCATATTCTCTATCCCTGATCATCTCCTACATTGCTGCTGAAATGCATTTCTTTATTATAGCTACAGTCCACTATCTGCCCCACTCCTATCACCACAGGACAGGAATCTTTGTTTTGTTCATTGATTTATTTCAAGTCCCTACAAAAGTGCTAACATGTAATAGATGCCCAGTTAAATATCTGTTGAGTGACTAGGTCTGCCTAAAATAGAAATAATTCCTCTTTTGACTTATAATTTTTAATCATAAAAGGAAAATTTCAAGATATCAGCAGAGGCCTTTCACTACATTTCTTGTAGATAAAAAAAAGGACATCCTTAGTAACAATCAATGATTACATTCTTGATAATTTCTTTAATTGAAATATAGAAAACAGAGCAGCATAGTTTCTAAACAAAGATTTTCTAACAAGAAATCTGTAGACATCATCTACTTCTTCCTTATAGTGATATGTAAGTAATGTTCTCAGAAAGAAGCACATAGATCTTGGTGAAAGACATGTGTGATCACAACTTGCTAATTCCACGTTTCCCACAAGAAGGAAAAATTGTTCTTTTTTGTCTTCAGGGTATTCAGGGACTATGGAGTATATGTAGGGACTCTAAAGACGCAACCAAATGATTTTGTTACCCGGCAAAGTTTCTAAAAACTGTAATCAGGTCAGAACCTCTCTCGCCAGCTCTGGGTCTGGCCACAAACCATCCTTCTGCTGCTGAGGTTAGAGCCCGGGGCTGGGTGGGTGAAAGTCAGCTGCCCATAAGCCAGATGGATGGGGCAGCTGCTGTCCTTAGCAGCAACAATGACAAAGAGCAAGCCCATGCACAGTGCTTCCTACTGAAGTCTCCCCAAATGACCTCTGCCCTCCACTGCCTTCCAAGAAGCCTTTTTGCTCAGGAAGTCAGGGGTGGACGATGGTATTGCACAGGCATCATCCCCTCCATAGTGGGCAGTGTCTGTATTTCAGGGGATGGAGTTCAGCTCCTCATCCTGAAGGAGAAAGCAGCCAGGTTTGCACCACCTGGAGTCTCCACTGAAGGCCCTGGGGTGCAGGGCTCAGGTGCCTCAACAATTTGAAACAGTAGTATTCCTCAAATTTGTATAGTACCTTATGGTAGCTGGCACTTAAGATGACCTCCAATGGTCCTTGCCTCCTGGCATTCACACCCTTGTGTAGTTCCTCCCACAGTCAACCGAGGCTGGTCTGCATGACCAATAGAACATTGTAGAAGTGACAGTGAACTTCTTCTGAGGACTCACCATTAAAGGCATTGCAGCATTTGCACTGGTTTCTTGGGTCTCTAACTGATGAGGAAGCAAGCTGCCATGGTGTAGGAACAATAAAGCAGATCTTTGGAGACTGACTTGGGAACTTAGAGAGGCCAAAAGGTAATGCCAACCTGCCAGCTATGTAACTGAGATACCTAGGAAGCAGGTTTTCCAGCACCTGTCAAGTCTTTGGGTGACCACAGCCCCAGCTGACCTCTGCCTGCAACTTTATGGAAGAAACTTACCAGAACTTAGTTCCCTAATTCCCAACCCACACAAAGAGTGAGAGAGAATAATCACTCTTGTTTAAGAGTTTTAGAGTAATCTGTAAGGTAGTAATAGATAACTAACAAATATACAATTCCATTTTCAAGGGAAAATTTATTTCTGGCAACATTTTGTTTTACTCAAGTAAATACAAACAGCATAAACTCCTTAGACTTGTATCTTTTATACAACTATGAAAACAAAACAGGTTTTAAAATACTGCACAGGCAGTATTACAAAACAATCAGGTAAAAAAGTAATTTTAATAGTTGTTTTGCTGAAATTAAATCACCACTTGAAAATTAAACATAGATGATTTCACTCATATGTGGAATATAAAGAAACAAAGCAAAAGGCCAGACAAAGCTAGACCAAAGGCACTCTAGAAATCTGACTGCAGAAGTGAGATTGCCAGAGGGTGAAGGTGGGGACTGAGGAGCAAATGGGATGGGGAACGAATGGAATGTGGTGGAAGATTATAGGAGCTCTGGTGGTAGACATGGTGTGAACCTATACTCCTGTGCAGTGTTGTAAGCCAACATTAACACACACACACACACACACACACACACACACACAAATAAAATAAATATAGAACTAATATGTGATCCAGTAATCACAGTTCTGGGTATTTGCCCAAAGAATATGAAATCACTAATTTGAAAAGATATGTGCACCCCTATGTTCATAGCAGCATATTCACAATAGCTAAGACATGGAAACAACCCAAGTGCTGGATGACAGAGGATGGCTAAAGAAGTTGTGGTGTGTAAACCAACAGAATAACACTCAGCCATAAAAATATGAAGTCTTGCCACTTGCAACAACATAGATGGGTATTGCGGCAGGAAGGCATGGAGGAGGCTCTCTATGATCCGGGCAGAAGGGTAAAGGAGGAGTCCTGGAGCCCTTGTTGGCTTTTTAGGCTTTTAATGATCTTTTGCAGTGAGGCAACCAGGTACAGGGCAGGCCAGCAGTGGGGGGGGGGGGGGGACAGGAGGCAGACAGTCCTCCCAGCCCCTGGCAAAATCTTCACTCTCTAGGACTCTGATAGCCACATAGTGCTGAGATTTAACCCCTTGGCCACCAGGGAGGCCCGGCTTGCTTTTGTTTTTATTTGTTTGATTGCTTTTTTCCCCTTGGACTCTCCCCTTTTTCTCTTGGACTCTCCAGGATTCTTTCGTGGTCTCTGTTCTGTAGTCCGGACACAGTCCTCTGCCGCCACACTCTGCTTCTCTGCTGCTGCGGCGCCGCCCTTATATGCTCAGTCTCTTCAGGCCCAGGTGCGCCCACTCATGCACGCCCACACCCTACTCCAGGTGCTGCATCAGGCCCGTATGTAGGACCACAAGGGTCTATCATTAGTGCTGATGGAGTAGGGCAGAAAATTCTGATCATTCTTTCATTTACCCTACACGGGGCTAGAGGAGCTTATGGTAACTGAAATAAGTCAAAAGGAGAAGGTCAAATACTTCATGATTTCACTCAATTATGGAACATAAAGGGGAAAAAAAGCAATAAAACAAATAAAAACAAAAATAAGCTGGGCCTCCCTGATGGCCAACGGGTTAAGTCTCAGCACTATGAAACTATCAGCAGCCACTGCAGCAGTTCAATCCCCCACCAGGAGGCTTCCCACATGGTGCAGCAGACCTCTCCTGTCTTGCTGGCCTGCTGCTCCCCTCAGCAGTGTACTTCAGTCAACCTGAAGTTGTTCAGCCTGTTCTGCTCCCCACTCTTTCTGGTGAATCTTCTCACCACCGCCTACACCCCAGCTCTTGTAGGCATAAATAAATAAATCTTAAAAAAAACAAAAACAAACCCGTAGACTCTTACAACAGCATGGTGGTTACCAGTGGGAAAGAGGGGAGGGGGAGGATAAAAGATGGGTAGAGGGGACTGGCAGGTGGTGGATGGTCGCAGGATATTTGGTGGTGGGTGTGGTGAGATATATGCAGTTGCTGAGATGAGGAACTGTACACCTGAAACCTGTAAGTTTTGCAAAGTAATGTCACTTCAATAAAAAGAAAAGTAGGATTAAAGACAGACTCCAAAGATGGGGGGGGGGGAATAAATTGCCATGAGACTCCTAAGACTGACAGACCCTCTGAGGCGTCCTCCCAGACTGTTCAGTTACTTGCAAATTTTACCTTTAATGCCTTAAGCCTGTTGAAGAACATTTTCTGTGGCTTTCAATCAGAGCTTTGCTCAACACTATAGTTATCTTCTGATCCCACAATTTGCGGAAACTTACAAAACTAAATTTTAAGTCAGCCACTCATTTTCAACCTCTCCACCTTTTCAACATCAGTACCATGACCAGCTCCCCTCTCCCCCATTGCTTCATGGAGGGCGCTTCTGCACTGGGCCCCTTGAGGACCAGGAGGGGGCACATGCTGGGGCTGGGGCTGCACAACTCGGGCCAGTATTTTATCTCGAAGTCCCTCCCATAGGTAGTTGGGAGCCCGCGTTGTCGGCTCCGTTGGCCTACAGCTGTAAACTGTTTGCAGCTTGTCTACTCCCAACTTCACAGCGCCAGTTTAAATCTCGGGCACGTGGATTTATTTTACCCTCGATTGGAGCGTCGCTGTCCTGTTCCACGGCTTGAGCCCCTTGGTGCGCTTTTACTTATCCTGAGTTCCTAGAGGATTAAACCTGGCAAAGAGCCGGGTACACACTGCACCAGAACTAATAACTTGATGATTCACAGCAGAAGACACTGGTATTAGGTTGCCTAGTCCCGCTCTTCGAACCAAGAACACGTCAGTAGGATTCCAGCTCCCATAGAAGACAGCTTTCTGCATTTGGGAGCTCTGCGTGACTTTAAACAAGACATTTCTTTAAATCTAAGGCAGCTGGAAACCTTCGCCTCAGTTGTATTTCTCTCCGGGGACGGGACGGCCCCTTAGCGCCCCACCGCCCTGCACTGCCTCTATTCGGCCACCAGGTGGCAATAGGTGGCGAGTGTTCTTGCGCATGCTCTGTGTGGGCTCTCGCACTCGCCTCCGCGACCGCCGAGTGACGGAAGTGAGGGAGTGCGGTTATGGGAAATGTGGTTTCTGAGCCTCGGGATCACTAGCGCGCCCCCTGCGTAGGCCCAGAGCGGGACTTCAGCTCCCAGCTGGCCGGCGTGCGTGGGAGGGCACGCGAGAGAAGTAGGCGGGGCGAATGGGAGAAAAGGTGGGCGGGGCCGGGGAGGAGAGGCGGAGGGGGCGGGGCCTCGAGCGGCTGAGCTGCCGCCGCCCTCGTTCGGAGGAACCTGAGACTCGGGTTCCGGAGTGGGTAAAGCTCGGACAGCGGCGGGCGCGAGAGCAGGCGTGCCGAGTGGTCGCGCGGGCGTCGGTCTCCGCTCTTCAGCTTCCCCAAGTGCTGGTCCCCTTTGCTCTCCGCCGGGACGCGGGAGAGCCCGGCGCGCGGCGGGGGCGCGAGGTGGAGCCGGCGGGGGCGGCCAATGCGAAACTGGCTGGTGCTGCTGTGCCCGTGTGTGCTCGGGGCCGCGCTGCACCTCTGGCTGCGGCTGCGCTCCCCGCCGCCCGCCGGCGCCTCCGGGGGCGGCCCCGCAGGTGAGGTCCTGGGGCTGAGCGGGTGGGCCGGGCCGGCGGCCGCTCGGGGCTGGGGGCAAGCGCCGATGCTCCGGGCGCCTTCCTCCGCGGAGCGCCTCCGGGAGTCCTGGAGACGGGGACGGGCCAAGCGCGACTGTCCCCGGACGAAACAAATGGCCCTTTTCATCCGCGGGGTGTTAAAATCGGGTAAACTTGAGGGCGCTTTTCTCTTTCTGTGTCCCCGCGGCTTTCACCTCCCTGCTTTCCTTTTCTGGCCACAAAGCCGATGCCCGCAACTCCCAAGTCCTTCGGCTGTCCCTCAGGCCTGGTCCGAGCTGTCCGGCGCCTGCCAGGGGAGCAAAACCTCGTGCGTCCTTCAGCCATGAGTGGCAGCTGCTCATGCCTGGTTTTGGGCTTCCAGGTTGCTGTTTTCCTCCCCATGTTGTTGTCCTTAATCAGTTTAGATTTTGAGGTGCTCGTGCCATGGATGATGTTTGTGCGTGTTTTTAAAGGTAGCTGAGTTTTGCTTTAAAAGAATCACTTTGCTTTAAGAATATACCGTATTTTGCCTTCTTTGAAAAAAGTGTTGTGAGCCGGCTAAACAAATCTAGACTGGAAATAGGGCATAGCTGCAAGTGGAGTTGTTCCCGGGAGTTTGGTTTTCAAAGCCTGCGAATGAAGTGTACAGGAAAATGCCATCGTTATACCCATTTGCTCTAAAACGTATTCTCCAACGGAATGAAATCTTTGTTCCTTCACACCCCAGTAAATAGAATGCTTTGCCCATAGTAGGTCCCTTCGAGATTTGTTACTGTCGTTAATGGATTCTGCCACCCTGAACACTACTGAAGAATTCCCGGTTTTTCTTGTCTTTTTTTTTTTTTTTTCCAAGAGCTTCCCCTAGGACATATAAAGAAACCTAGAAGGCTGTTTTAAAGATAAGGTAATAGTCATTTTGTTTTTAACCACATTGGCAACGTCTTTCTTAACCACTTCTCCCCAAAACAACTGTCTTCTTATACAGAAGTTCTAAAACTTAGAATTGAATATTTGCAATTCAGAGAAAACTCTGTGCTTTAACTTGGAAGTACAGAAATGTAATTCCATAATCCTCAAAGCAACCTCATTGTTATAATTAGGGTTCTTCATTCTGGTAACAATCTCTTAAAGTCTTTTCCTATTAGACCACAAGTTCTTGGAAAAGCTTATTTGTGTGACTTAACTAGAATTAAGTACTAAAATGATATAATGAAAATACAGTGCTACCATACATTAAGCCTGTTAACAAGTTGGGATTTTTTTTTTTTGTTTTGGGGGTTTTTGTAAACCGAACTGAAGAAAGAGTGCCATATGTATAATACGCTTTTTAACATCTGTTGTGTTTTGCAGATTTCTTTATTTTGAAACTGAGTGAGCTCTAATGGAATTTACTTGCAAGACAGTTTTAGGATCCTTTATGATCTTATCAGTCTTTGGGGTTCAAAAAAAAAGCTAAAACCCTGCCTTCAAGTCTTCTAGGCTTACCCAGAAATTTCTTAGTTTGAAATAAGTTTTTTCCTACTGTTAACAGGGTGGTCCCCAGAGAAAAGGGAGGTTCTATTGGTTTGGGGATCCAGAGGTGCCGCAGTCTGGTAACACTATTCCCTTAGTGTTTGGATAATACCTACCCAGACTAGAGCAGGCTAGATAAAGGAAGTAGACCATGGAAAGGGACAAGGCTGTAGGTGAGGAAACCATTATTCTTTCCTTGAATTAACATTATTCCTTGAATTAAGATTTTTGTTCTCTCTTCTTCAGTCTCATGTCATGGCAGAATTTTTTGAAAGGGAGATTTACCTTTCCTGAATATTAAAAAAGGCCCTTTGACTTGTCATTGATTCAGCAAATCTTTGAGAACCTGCTTTATGCCTGCTTCTGTAGTAATCAAGATAAATTCCCTGCCCTCAGGCAGTTGACAATTTATTAATAGAAAGGGAGGTAGAACATAGGAAATTATTATTAAATAGCATAGGGGATAATGTTAAGTGCAGTGACAGAAAAATAAAGCTGTTTAAGAAGCTAGAGAATGTTGTGCTGCTGTTTTTAAATAGAGAGGTCAAGACAGGTGAGCAGGGACTTGAATGAAGTGAGTTAAGCACTATTCTAATATGGGGGAGGGCTGTCATCTCAAGTTAAATAGTCAGGGACAGCAACTGGCAAAGCAGGTCTGGTGAAAACCAGCATGCCTGGGGGTAATGAGGAAAATGGAGGCGGAGACAACCATTGCACTAGAGAGTATAGATAAAGGATGTCTTGATTACAACATTGTTTTTGGATAACCCCTTAGCAGTGATTATTTAACAGTAAACTTAGGAAAATAATGTGACCAAAGAAGGCTTTTCTTTCTAGGATGCTGGGAAAGAAGCATATCCCAACAGCTGCTTAAGAGCATTAGGTGTTGTGCTAGAGACTTGGTCCCTGCTCCCAAGGAGCACACAATCTGTTCAGTGGAAACACGTGAGGCAAGTAGAAGGCCAAAGACAAATGGAGCTTGCTTTGCAGTTTTGCCTCAGGCTGATTCTTCCCCCATTATCCCTGTATGCTAATCCTTTCTTTGTGCTTTAGTTTTCTTATTTGTAAAGTGATGATTGCATAGTTATTGTGAAGATTCAATTAATAAAACACCCTGGAGAATGCCTGGTTCATAGAAAACACTCTATGAATTTAGAATAGTGTAGTGGTGCTTATGCCAGTGGGAGGTATCTGAAACTGGTGAGGGTGCACCTGTATTGGATATGCTGATTGTCCATATTAGTCCATCTGTGATGAGCTTGAATGTTTTTCAAGATTCTGCCTATTTGTGATTAGTGCCTGCTGAGAACGTGCACCTGAGAGTGGAAATTTTGGTCTGATCTTTAAATATCTTGGGCTTATTTTGAACTACCGATTTTGAAGTCAAACTCCCTTAGCCTTTAATAAACTTCTCAATGTCTGCTCTCAGTGCAGAGGCTGGCAGGTTGCTGGACTATTGGGATATATTACTTTTTAGGGCAGAGAAATAGTTGTTACCCTCAGGGAGCTTGTGCGGGTGTGGGGGAAGCAGGACAGGCACAGGGTGGGCAGGTTGTCAGTTCTCAGGCGGACGTAAAGGAATCTCAGAGCCTTCGTGGAACTTGCAGGCCTTTAATGCTGAACAAGGGAGATCAGCGGGAAAGGAGATAGCAGTGACGCTGCCCTTTTATCTTCTCCGAGGCCCAGAGGTGCACATTTACACATGCATATGCCCGTGCTGCCTGGGCCTAGGTGCCCATAATCATGGGAGGTGCAAGACTGCAGGTGCCAGTCTTAGAGTCTAGTGGCAAGAGGGTGTTAAAAAAAAAACGTGATTTTTAACTCATTTACCCTGCAGTGGGGTTTTAATTATTTCTGACATGAAGATTTGTTTATTGTTAACATCTCTGCCATCTAGAGCAATGAACGTAAATGGTGCTCAGTAACTGTTTGAAGGACTAAATTAAGAGAAAACAATTGGAAAAGGATGGATGAATTTGGTTCCTGTAGATTGTTCACATTCCATGATCACTTAATGATTTAATTTTCTTAGGAAAAAAAGTAAGTTGTTTGTAGAGAAGTTTGAAATTAAAAACACTGGAAAAAACAGTGGTCTGTATTAGACTGTTTTTGATGGCATGTACATGTTTGGGTATTTTTTATATAATTATAAAAATATTATATTTAACTATATATAGTGTAATTATATAAAAATGATTGATATGTAATATACATTCAGAAAAGTGCATTAAATGTGCACCCTGATCCATTTTCACAAATAAACACACTCAACTAATCAGCAACCGACTTAAAAAAAAAGCTAAAACCCCAGAATCCCTCTTTATGCTCTCTTCCTTCACTGCTGAGTGTGTTAACCACTATCCTGATCTTTAATGGCAGAGATTTGCTTGATTTTGCAATTTATGTCATAGAAATACACAGTATGTGCATAGTTCTTATAGCCTGCTTATCTTACTTAATATGGTGTAGAATGTTATTTAAATTATTTACAATGTTATTTAAATTACTTGTTTACAATATAATTTTAATGCCTGCATAGTTTTCTAGTATGGTCACGTGCCCCATGACCTTTGAGTCAGCACCAGACCATACAGAAGATGGTTGTCCCTGTTTGTAGCCTAGGTACTCAGTGGGCTTCACAGACTAGGTTTCCGTAAGTACACACTGACATTTGCACAACTAAATGTCTAATGACACATTTCTTAGAATGTTAGCCCCATTGTTCAGTGGTAGATACACAATAGTTAGCTAGTCCTTTAGGTATTTATGTAGATTGCAGTTTTTCACTATTACTGAAGAACACTGTGATGACTAGAAATCTGCATCACTGATTTCTTTGGAGTAAGTTCTTACATACGGAATCCCTGGATAAAAGTAAAAAATTCTGAGGTGTTTGATGTGTGCGGCTCATCCATTTAAGCCCTTGATGGTCATCATGCAACCAGCCAGCTTCTGTGAAGAACCTGGTCTCGGTAGTTTTCATCCCTGCCTGCACATTAGAATCACCGGAGACACTTTTTTAAAAAATGACAACAGACCCTGTAGCCACCCAGTTTCATTCTTCTGATGACCTTTGAGGATAGCTGAGGTTGATGACAGATCTGGGCTCCCCTTTTGTTTAGCATAGACAGTACACTTGAACCCAATACATCCAGCCCTCCATTTATGTAACATGAAGTGGGCATCATACCTGCATGGAGCTCCCGTAGTCATCCCACTAACGTTTACTGGTGTGTTCATTCCATGACCATGGTAACAAATCACTACAAACTTGGTGGCTTAAAACTGGAGATGTATTCACTCACAGTTCTGGAGTTGTCCCAAATCTGTTTCACTGGGCTAAAAGGAAAGTGTCAGCAGAGCCATATTCCCCCTAGAGACATTAGGGGAAAATCTGTTCCTGACTCTCAGGATCAGGTTCAGGTTCAGGAATGCTGACATACTTGGCTTGTGCCCACATCCCTCCCACCTCTGCCTTTAACTGCAGATCACCTTTGTGTATTTGAGCACACATGTGCGCGCTCACATTTACACATACTCAGGCAGCAGCAGCAATTGCTTCCCTTCTCCTTTCCCTCTCCTCCCCTTTCTCCTGGTTCTGTAGAAGATGGTACTGAAATATACAACCAACAGCATGGGAGAGTGGCCAGTTCCTTGAAGTCACTATCAGCTTTTCTTTAACATACCCATCATTTTGGCTATTTGGGTGTTTAGGGAAGTTTTTATCAATTTGAATATAGGAGAAAATATTTCATTGCTCTAATTCGACTTGATTCCTAGTGAAATTGAACATTTTCCATAGATTTATTGGCTATTTGCATTTCTTCCATGAATTATCTTTGTTTTTTTGGTCTCATTTTTACTTCTTAGTTTTGTTTTTTTGTTTTTTCCTGTTTCCAGACACCAGAATCAAACTAGGTACACTGTATTTGCCACATACACACAGGGTGATGAAAGTAGAGCACCCGATACTAATAAGGGCACTAAGAACCAGGCAACATTCGTACACAGGTATTTATTGAGCATCCACACTGGGTTTTATACTGTGTATTAGACTGATTTTCATTGATGGTACGTGGTAGAAGAGACTTTCTGAAGTGTGACTTCAGTATGACATTCTCTAAAACGCCAGAATCTGCCATACACTTCTCTTCAGAAAAAGAAATTCATGTAAAATAAAGCAGTTCAGCAGAAGCAGCTCAGGCATGGATTAGAAGCCGGCAGGATTGGCAGTGGCAGAAATATGGACCAAGATCAAAAAGTAGTTGACAGGCATAATCCATGGGATGTACACAGGCCTTGTGGTTATCGTGTTTGTTTATTTTTAGAAACATTTTGTTTGGTTGTGATGTAGAAAATAAAATCAAACGCCCTTGTACTGGTCTTGGTAAAAGATCAATCAGAATTGTACATACCAGCAACTGGAATTGATGCTGAGAAAGGGATAGATTTGAGAAATTTTTTCAAATTTGAAGATTTTTGTCATCAAGAAAAGGTTAAATTGTGCTGGATATAATACATTTCTAGAAGACTGAGTTTGATGATCCATCAAAAATAAGGGATTGGTGTTTGGCATTTAAAGAGATGTCTCAGTTATTATACTCCATGCTGACATTGTACAGCATGGAGTATATAGCTATGTCTTCTTATTACATTTGCTTCCTTGTCTCTGAAGTATGCTTTATATTAATATATCTGAAAAATAAGGGGGAAATGGGCATCTGTTAACGTAAGCACTTAAATTGTTCTTCAAACTAGGGCCTCCCTGGTGACGCACTGGGTAAAGTCACAGCACTATGAAGCTATCCACTGCCACTGCAGCACGGGTTCGAATCCCTGGCCAGGGAGCTTTCCACATGGCATAGCAGAACTCTCCAGTCTTGCCCGCGGCTCCCCTCAGCAGTGTATTTCAGTCGATCTGCCTGTTCTGCTCCCCACTCTGTCACTGTTGAATCCTCTCACCCCCCGCCTCACATCTCTGGCCTATACCCCAGCTTGTATGCATAAATAAATCTTTAAAAGAAAATTATTCTTCAAACTCAGGCTCATTAAGAATTAGTTCCAGCAGTAAGTACAATTTTCCATGTATATTTATATGAGAAAAGATGTTCTGGAGCTGTGAATTTTTAAAAAGGATGCTAACCAGCATTTTCAGTGATCTGCTTATCACTAATTCACTAGTTGAATAAATGTTATGGGTAAAAGATGAGAATTTGAGTTAATGAACTAAGTTTTAGCCTACCCATTCACTAGCTGTCCACCTGAGGGGAAATTACTGACTGAGATTCTGTGCCTGTTGCCTCATTTGTTCAATAGGGAGCCTAATATTTCTGAGCATTAGATGACACACTACATGCAAAGCATTAAAATGATACTCAAGATACAGTAGCGAGTACATAGTGTTTAATATGGCCTGTTAATACACAAGCCTAATCCATGAAATCTACGTTTTCATAAATTGTGTCTTTATAGAAGAATTAGTGCAAGATTTGTGGCCAGCTGAAATAACAAGTATCTCTCTTCCATTTAGAATTGAAATACCCTTTTAGAAAGATACCTATTGGGGAAAATAAGGTATCTCCACAATTCCTTTAATTGTTAATGATACGATAACTAAATTATCCTAATAGAAGAATCTTCTAAGATTGGTCCCATTAAAAAATATCAACATGTTTTTATTGTCTTTCAACTGCATATCTAGATCCAGTGGCATATAAGAACATTGTATTTAATGTAGGAAAGATCTATGGCCTTCAATAATTTATTTTTAGAAACAGTTTGGATCAGTTCCCACCACTGGAGAAAAACACGAAATGGATCACTCATTAGAGCTATATATAAGCTTGTTGCTCTCAAGCTTTGAAAATGGGTGATGAAAATCAGGGACAAATGTCTTTCTCTTTCGTCTTTCTAATGACAAAATTTTAAATGTAATATTGCCCATTAGACCATGTGACAGTAAAAAATGAACCATTTGCATGACTTGTCACTTGATTCCCCCCCCCCTGGAAGTACTGCTTCCTTCCTCTCCTTCATTCTTTAGAATATTAGTGATAAAAATTTGCTGGTTGTAGAATTTATTAGCATAAATAGGGTTTCTGATACTTTCTAGAACATAGTAATATTAAATTATTATCAATAATTTGGAGGCTTTTTTTTTCCTGGTCATTGCTATTGAGTGCCTAGCACTTGCCTGATGCCAAACCAGGGCCTTTATAAACATTTCATTTCAGTTTTACAATTCTTCTGTGAGCCGTATACCCATTTGTAGTTAAGGAAACTGATAGGAAGTCAAATTACTTATTTTGAAATAGCATTGGCTTACAGCATTGTGTATGATTTAGAGATATAGGATCACCCCCATTAGGCCTTACCACACCACATCCACCACCAAGGCACCCAAAGCCCTTCACTGTAGTCTGCTATAGTGCTTCCTCCTCACTTTGCTCTCTTCCCTCTCAGTCCCCCTCTGGTAACTTCAGTTCTACAGTCAGATTTCTAGGGTTTGTTATTGGTTTGGCTTTATCTGACCTTTGTTTTGTTTCTTTATATTCCACATGTAAGTGTGCATCATCTGGTATTTGTCTTTCTCCTGACTTATTTCACTTAGCATAATACACTTCAATTCCATTCATGTTCCACAAATGGCAAGAGTTCATTTTTTTTTTAAGAAAAAATAGTAGTATCCCATTTTGTAGATATACATCTTCCTAATCCATCTGTCTTTAGACATCTAGGTTGTCTCCATAGGCTGGCTGTTGTAAATAGTGCTGCAGTGAACATAGGAGTCTATACATCCCTTCAACTTTGTGTTTTTGCTTTTTTTGGCTAGATAGCTAGGAATGGAGTTGTTAGATCAGATGGTAGAACCTTTTTTTTTTTTTAATATATTTTGGGAAACCTCCATTGCTTTCCATAGGAGGTGGACCAGCCTGCATTGCCACCAGCAGTATATGAGAGTTCTTTTTTCTCCACGTATTCGCCAACACTTGTTTCTGGTCTTTTCATGTAGGCCATTCTCACGGTGTGTGGTAGTATTTCACAGTAGTTTTGATTTGCATTTCCCTGAGAATAAGTGATGATCAGCAGTAGTTAAATAACTTATAGTTTAAAAGAACCAGGATTCTTGGCCTCCCTGGTGCCCTAGAGGTTAAGTCTCAGCACTATCACCACTGGGGCCCGAGTTCAGTCCCCAACCAGCACAGCAGACCTCTCCTGTCTCACCCGCTGCTCCCCTCAGCAGTGTATTTCAGTAAATCGGCCTGTTCTGCTCCCTACTCTGTATCTGGTGAATCCTCTCACCCCCCTGCAACTCTCATCTACACCCCAGTTCTACGCAAAAAAAAAACCAGGATTCTTACTCTGGTCTAATTGACTCTCACTGTCCTCTGTGGTTTATGCTACATTGCCTTTCCAAAGTGGCTCTTATCATGTACATCTTATTTTGAAGAATTTACATACATGTGTGAGTATGAATACATAAATTTGTGTGGAAGACAGGAAGATCTCACCAAACTCTTAGTAGTGGTTATCTCTATGTGGTTGGGTTTATGGTTACATTTCTTTGTATTTTGCATTTTTTACAAACATGAACATAATATCATTTTGTAATGCAGTTTTGTGTTACATATTGAACTTAACAGCAATTGAGACATGGCATTTCTAATTTATTATTGCTTATTTCTAGATCAGTTGGCCTTATTACCTCAGTGGAAGTCTAGTCATTATGATGTGGTAGTTGGTGTGTTATCAGCTCGCAATAACCATGAACTTCGGAATGTGATAAGAAGCACCTGGCTGAAGCATTTAATACAACATCCAGCATTAAGTCAACGGTAGGTTTTCTGAGTTGGCACCTGGCCTGATTTACTGAATGAACCCTGAAAAACCACCTCTTTGATAGTCAGAGATGTTAATTCAGACAGGTGGCCTCTTCCTGGAGGATTTGACTTTTTTGTTTTGCTTTTCATCCATATAAACAGGCCCCCAAAGTAAATTTAACCAATGTTTTAAGGCAAAAGATAGATGGGAGAGGATCTATTGATTGGTTAACACACCTGGTACTCATAGATACTAGTTTTGAGTTTGGTTTTTGTTTTGTTTTGTTTTGATACAGAAAAGCAATTCTTAAACAATTTTATTCCAGGATAGGTTTCTGCTTAGACACATTTCTGTCTGAATATGCCTGTCACTAAGTTCTTAGTTTTATTTAGTTCTGTAATATTTTTCAGTTATGTGACCTGCAGTGTGTGTAACAGGCCATGCTCTTTTTCCTGACTACCCTCCCAGGGAGGAACTCTGATAGCACATTAAATGGTTCAGTTACTGGTTAGGAGTCTTAGTCTACTCAGTGAGAGCAGTCTCTGGTGATTATGTGGTGAGGAGCTAGTGGACAAGAAGCAGGAAAGATTGGACTTCTAGTTTTGTGAAGGCATTTAGGTGATAAGCAGAGAAGGCCCTCTCAGTATTACATTAACCTGGCACGTTTCTGACTGAGTAGCTGTACAAGTGAATTGCAGTGTGAATTTTCTTGTCACCAGTAGTGAACATTTATAGATTTCTTATCTTACTCATTGCAGTTTTCATTCCTTTTCAAGATGGGTTTCTTTAGTTTGTGATCACAGTGATAATAAAACCTATTACCTAGCAAATGAAAGGCCTCAGAATCATCACTAGTATCAGAAGCACCTCCAAAACCTGCATTTCCTCTGTGCTTCCCATCTCAGAAGATAACGATCCCTTTCTACCAGTTACTCAGACCCAAAACCTTGATGTTTGTAAATGGAGCAGTTAGTCTACCTTGTGGGTGCTTTAAGGATGGTTCTAACATACCCATGGAAAATTACACAGGATGAAGCATATGAAATTAAAGGATTTAGTATACTCAGAGGTCCCAGAGAGGGAGGCATGATACCCTCTTCAGGAGGTCATGGGAGAGCGAGGACCCACAGGCAAGTATCTTACTGGGTCAGGATGGAGTAGGTAAGCAGAAGGGGTGAGAGGGTTTCATTGTTGTGCTTGAATGTTACTAGGTCACAGGAGAGGGCGAGAAGGAGAACTTGAGGCAAGGACCAGCCCGAGCTCACTGATGCAGCTGGTCACTGGGGCAGATGCTCACAGTCTGTTGGTGGAGATATTGAGGCATCAGGAAAATATTGAGGTTTTTAAAATTTGCAGTGCAGTGTTAGCTTGATTCTTCTTGCTTTCATATACCACATTCTGTCCATCAGCATCTCTCTTAGTGCAACCTTAAGATAACAGCTAGAATCTGATTTCTCACCACCTTTATACTACCGTCCTGGTGTAAGCTACCATTTACTCTCACTTGTATTATTTTGGGAGCCTCCTTATCTGCTTTCACTTTTGATTCTGTGTTTTATTTTCCATAAAATTAAATTATGTCATTTTCTGCTTATACTTCCATTGACTTCCATTTTTGCTCAGGGTGAAATCCCAGGTTTTTATTGTGGTCTTTGACCTTACCTACATTTACATTCCCTGTGCTGGCCACCTTACTGTGTTTCTGTATACCGATGTGCTTTGCCTAGGGGCCTGTGCACTTGCTACCTGCCTGTCTATGCCACTTTTCCCCTGGGTATCCTCATGGCCCACTTCTCAATTTCTTCAGGTCTCTGCTTAGATGTCACCTTAGTAGACAGCCTTTATTAAGGGCATCCCACTCTGTTCCCTCTCTGTCTTCCCTACGTGGCTTTCTTTTTCTAATTACAAACTAGTGTGTGTATTATATTTAGTTGTATATTTATAAATTATGTTTTTCCCTCTAGAATGTTTCATGAGTGTAGCAGCTTCAGGGTTTTTTTTTTTTTTTTAATTGATGTGTTCTCAGTGCCTCAAACTTAATTTGGCACAGAGTAAGGCACTTAGCTATTGAGCGAGTGACTCAAAACTAAATGTAATCAGTAAAATTAACGTTCGGACATTCTCCAGTAATTTTTTTTTCTTTTACCATCATAACATTCTTGCTCTAAATATAGTAAACTTGGTGATTTGTTTTATAAAAATGGATATCTGTATAACAATAGATAGTAGCCTAGAACTTCTTTCTGGAGCAAAGTAATTTTGTGGATGTAGTAAGAAATAAAAGATGTCTTTAAAAAACATATTTGGCAAATATCTATGATACTATAATTAAATTTATTCATTCCTGTTTGTTTTTATTCTAGATGCTATTTGTTGAGGAGGTATTCTACCTTAATTAGTTATCAGTAAAAGAAAGTGTATTTCTGTACTTACGGCTTATTTTAAACTCTTGCATTTCACTGAAAGAGCCAGGCTCCATGTATATTTTGAGAACTTTATGTAATTAACAAGTCTTTGTAATAAAACCATAAGTTGTCAACTTAATATTTATTAAGTACATTCTGCATGCAGGTAATATATTATGTGGTTGAAATCAAAGATAGGTACAATATAGCCTGACCCTTTAGTGAAGGTTTAAAGTTTAACAGAAGGAAATAGTTGTAATAGTGAAATAAAATGATAAATGTTCTGTGATTATAAGTAGAAAGCAGCCTGAAGTGTTCTCAAAACTAAGCAGTTCTACGTAATTGGAGCACAGGGATTACGTGTGTGTATGTGTGTAGATGTATGAGATAGACTCCTTGGGCAGAGAAGCAGAGATTATTACATAAAGAGAAAAGGAGGGAGGACATGTAGGCAGTTACCAAATTGTGCAGAATAATTGTGCTGCAAGCTCAATGCCTGAAGAACTGCTATAAAGTGAACTAATGCGGTGACCTAATAGGAAATTAAGGTAGGATGTAGAAAGAGCAATCAAGCATGATTACTAGCTTTCTGGCTTAAAGAATAATGAAGTTATCAATCAAGACAAAAGAAAATACTAGGAAAGAAAAGAGCAGGTTACATGGAAAATAAGCTAATTTATGTATATGTAATTTATGAACATGTTGAGTTTGAGGTCCCTGCAGGCAGTGCTGTGCTAGTAAATGTTTCTAATTGCCTCTCTGAAAAAAGGTATGCCTATATGTATACAGAAAGTGTGTATGCATAGTTAAAAGATAATACATATGAAATTCTTTATTGTAAATTGCATATTGTTAGCTGATTCTCATGGAACCTTTTCAGTGTTTGCCACACTTTTGTATCTATAATAACCAGTTTGGTTGCAGTTACAAGAGTGTGGTTCTGATGTCTTAGTCTTTAAATCAAAGAGCAATACTGAAGTGACAAGATATGTGATAGGGCTTTACTCTTAGTGAAGTGAGTGACTTCTTTGCTGGACCAGGTAATGGATTTTAGCAATAAAAAAATACTTCCTTTATTTTTGTACTATTCACAATGGAATAACTACAGATCCATCACATTTTTAAAGTTTAATCTGCACCATTAACATTTTCTGCATCACTACACAGTCAACAAAACAATAAAGCAAACCATTATTTGTAGTGTTTGCCATTTTCCATGGTGTAAATATTTCCACCATGAGCAATTTCAAATAAAAATGTGACATCTCAGGATACAGAGAGTTCAAGGAGATAATGTATTAGCACGTCACTGTAATCCCTCATACAGATTTAATAAGTATAAATAACCTTAAGAGTAGAGATAATAGTGAAATAATTAAATTTTGAATTTAAGTATTTCCTTTGATTTTAATAGTGTATTTAAGTATAAACTTATATAATTTAATTTTTAATGAAGGCTGTGCTTTACTAGCTCACAAAATTTAGTAGTTGGTTCTCACAAACCAGTAGATCACTGCCATTTTGCACTCAACCTGCACTCAACCATTTGTAGATCGCTTAGGTAGAAATATCCATTGATTTTACAAATCTTTTACTTAAAAGATGGGTCCAACTTAGACATGCTGATTCAGGAATCATTCCCATGTTGGTTGAGGCCTTGGGAATAAATATTGCACAGGGAGAACAATTGAGAAGAGTAAGAAAAAATTCATGGGAAAAGTCCTGGGGTAATATCTATTCTTACTAGACACTGGGGAAGATGAGCTAGTGATGTGGGCAGGGTCCCGTAAAGAAGGGAAGAAAGCATTTAGGAACTCCAGTACTATCAAGCCAGAGAGAAGTAAAGTAGGTAAGGATTGAAGAGTAACTATTGATATAACAGCAGATCAGTAACTACATTGGTGGTAGACATCTCAGTGGAAATTGTGGGTATTAAAGCTTGTATTTCTGTTTTATAAAATGAATAAGAAATGAGAAACTAGAGCCTGCAGATTTAGCCTACAGTGACATTGGACTTCATCGGAAAGGAAAGGGTGGCCACACTCAAGGAAGGGTGGTGGGTGGGCAAAAATTAATGTCAGGACTTTATCTTATTTGTGTAGGGAACAAACAATGGGTTAATAGGTAACGGGTGAAATAAATAAGGTCTAGGAGAGGAGAGGACCTCCTCTTGGCTAGAAAAACTAATCTTGAACACCTGAAATAGAAAGCAGGTAAAGAAGAATGCAGCTGTAGAGGTATTTTTGGGTCTGGGCATGAGAAGTTGACTTTATGTAATTCACTGGTAAGCAAGCCAAACATTCACACTTGCGCTCATGTAGTACTGCAGTGGAGGGCTTATACTTAAGACACTTGGAAGTTAGCAGCTTTTGGTCTACTTCTTCCCTCTTTGTGCTAGACTAGAAGAATGAAGTTAGAATTAACCCAATAAATACTTGTGTCTCAAAGTAAAAGCTCTTAAATGGGCATGAGGAAACGTGCATGTGCATATTGAAGCTCAATAACTGATGTTAATGCCATCACCTCTCTCAGTGTGCTTGTGAAGTTCATAATAGGTGCTCATGGCTGTGAAGTGCCTGTGGAAGACAGGGAAGACCCTTATTCCTGCAGACTGCTCAACATCACAAATCCAGGTGAGTCGTCTTTTTCGTCAGCCTGTGACTGCCCTATCCAAGTTTGATGTTGAGGAGAAGTTGCTAAGCTAAATAGTATGATGATCTGTTTTTAGCAGACTGAAATCAAACTTTCATCAAATTTACCTCATCCTTTTGACAGCTGGGATATTTGTGAAGATTCTTTATAGATACATAAAATTTCAGGATCCAGTAGAGTTTACTTTTCAATATGGTTCAAATGCCTCTGAATTCCTTATGCGTAGGTAAATCTTAAATGACTAAGTTTTGAAATTTTAGTAAACTACAGGCTTCACTAACCTGTTGATTTATAATAGCTTTGATTTAAGAAGTGTAAATCAGCTTTCTCTTAGTTTATTGCCTAAGCGTCTGCAAAAGAAACAAATAGGAAAAGTTCAAAACAGTGTTTTTTAATCCTTACAAAAGATTTGAGAATTCTGATGAGGAAGAAAAGTTGATCGTAACTAGGTTTTCTGCATTATTGGGAGACTGATTTTAGGAAGTTGATGTCTCAACAGCTGTCTGTCTTTGCTTATTAGCATTTCCTGTTACGTTCACCTGTGGTTCTAAAGGAGATTAAACTTTTCCAAATCTTAAATGTGCTGATTGTGATTTCTGGTGTTTGAAGATTTGTGAAACCTCTGTAATTATGTACACCTGCTTTTATAGGCACTCATGGTGTGGTGGTTTGGAGGATTAGCTGTGGAGTCAGGCGCCATGACTTTAAATCCAGGCTCTGCTATTTTCTACCTGCATCACCTTTCATCGTTAATTTCCCCCTCTGCCTCAGTTTCATCATTTGTAAACTGGAGATAAATGTACTTAACTCAGGAATCAAAATGAGGATGAAATATATTGACTCATACAAAATAGTGTAATTCCTGGAATATGGTGGGAGGTTTTATTATTTTAAAGAACCTATCTTTTTGTAGTTGTGTTTCTATCATTTTTTTTTAATAAATTGGAACATATTGGGCCTCCCTGGTGGCGCAGCGGTTAAGCGCTGCGCTGTGGAGCTGTCGGCAGCGGCGACGCGAGTTCGACGCCCGGCCAGGGAGAATCCCGCATGGTGTGGCAGACCTCTCCTGCCTCGCCCGCTGCTCCCCTCAGCAGTGTATTTCTGATCTGCCTGTTCTGCTACCCGCTCTGTCTCTGGTGAACCCTCTCGCCGCCCCACACCTCTGGCCTGTACCCCAGCTTGTATGTATAAATAAAAAATAAATCTTTAAAAAAAAAAATAAATAAATTGGAACATATTTTCTAGTCTAATGTAAAGCAGAGGTTTCTTATTGAGGATGTCTATGAATTTAGTATACTGCTGTCAGCAAAATTTTGTGTATGATTGTGTTTTTGTAGGGAGAGGATTCTTTTCACTGGAGTCTCAGAAGGCCCATGAACCCAATAACATGTTGATTGCTGATGATGTAAGAGTAGTCTAGAACAAATAAGGTTTGGAATCTGAAACCAAGGCAATTTTTAAAAAAAAATCTCACCTTTAAATTAGCCAAATATTATTCTGTGTTAAATGCTGTTTCATAAATAGTAAAGGAGTGGAAATTTCCATTAATAGAAAAACTTTCAGGGCCTCCCTGGTGGCGCAGCAGTTAAGCGCTGCGCTGTGGAGCTGTCGGCAGCGGCAGCGCGAGTTCTACGCCCAGCCAGGGAGAATCTCACATGGTGCAGCAGACTTCTCCTGCCTCGCCCGCTGCTCCCCTCAGCAGTGTATTTCTGATCTGCCTGTTCTGCTCCCCACTCTGTCTCTGGTGAGCCCTCTCACCGGCACATGCCTCTGGCCTGTACCCCAGCTTGAATGCATAAATGAATAAATCTTTAAAAAAAAAAAAACTTTCATATATAATCCCTAGGTTAAGATTTTTTTAAGTAGATATACTAAATTAATATTGAACCAAATTTTACCTTTTTGATGATTCAAATAGCATTGAAGTCGTATGCTACTCTCTAGAAGTTTTGATTAATAACATTTTAAAGAGGCAGGATTTCCTATATCCAGGTAGCTTGAAGTTCAGAGTACATTCGTTTTTTATAGAAATGCGTAGTTACGTTATATGTTTAATATTGCCTTTAATAGACATGCTTTAATAGACATGCTTGGATCTCTTTTAATTACTGAGTATATTAAAGAGAAAAAATGTTATAGTTGTTCAGTATATTTGGAGTCTGTATTCTCTGACCAGTGTTTGCCCAGCCCATGCAACAATCTGTATCCTCCTTTTTTACTCCCTCCTGTTCATGTATATAATTTGGTAGACGCCATCAATTCTGTTTAGTCGCATTTTATTGAGCATCTACTAAGTGTGCAGTGGCATTCTAGGAAATTTGAGGTAGGGATCCAAATGATCTGCTGGGTTGTAAGAACAGAATTTATATTTCTCTAAAAATATGATGTAGTCACTATTAATACTGAATATATTGACTAACAACAATATGTGTGTATTTTATAGGTTATGACTGTGTATAAATGTTTTTACCAGTGGTGGTGTCAGTGAGTTGGAAAATCACAACACTAAACACTAAAGGAGACAAAGAACTTTAACCTTTTAGTATATAGTTTTTTTGATATATTTTCTCAAAGTGGCACTAATATTCTTAGCCATATTAACTACTTCATGAAATCACCCCTGGTTCATTTATGATAATAGAAAAATTTATTTGAAAAGGACTTTTTTTTTTTTACTTTATGAGAGAGTGGAAAGAACACTGAATCTAAAGTCACTAACTAGATTTGATTCTTGACTGCTACATTCTGTGACCTTGGGCAAATTCCTTACTATTTCTGGGCTTCAGTTTCTTAATCTGTATACTGGAGATAATAGTGCAACCATTGGGATAGTTGTAAAAATGTAAACATGTTGAGACATATCACATGTTGAATGGCATTTTGTTCAGTGTCAGCTGGGATTTTTTTCTTTGTCAATATTATAATGAAAACGTCTTGAACAAAATGTCATTTTGCTTAGTCAGTTTCTAGGAACCTATTGAGAACTTAAGCAGTATGGGCTCAGAAATGCTTACTGTTTGATACGCTTATCTGATATCAATATTGCATGTGAAGAGTTTTGGTATTATTTGAAATGATGTCATTTATTTATATATTGTGGTAATTGCCAACATCACAAGTATTTTAAATTGCCCTAATAAGAGGTAGGAATTTTGGAATTTGTAGAGCAAGAGTAAATTTATTTCTTATTTATGACTGCAATCAAAAATGTTTATGGCTGTTTTTTATATCCCTATTTATCCATCCTTTCCTAATAGATGACTTTGAATTGATAATCTCCTGTGTCATTTATACATACATATGCATACATGTGTATGCAAAAATCTATTTAAATTGTTCTAGTAATTAAATATTTCACTTAGATGTGGCTGAAGACTTCATTCTTAAATTTCAAATGAATTTTTTCCTAGAAGCAACTGTATTTCAGAAATATTTTCTGAATTACTGCCCTTTGTGAAAGAATTATGTAACAGATGTAGTTAGATTTTGCTATCAATCTGCTTCATTATATCATATCCGTAAAATAAAAAGTTATATAAGCTTCGTTATGTAAAACTCCTTATTTCATCACTTCCTTAGTTTTGAATCAGGATATTGAGGCATTCAGTCTTTCTGAAGATACTTCATCAGGGCTCTCTGAGGACCGAGTTGTCAGTGTGAGCTTCCGAGTTCTCCACCCAATCATCATTACCAGTCTTGGAGTGTTTGGTGATGCCAACGATGTGGGTTTCCAGAGGAACATCACTGTCAAGCTTTATCAGGCAGAACAGGAGGTATTTTCTGCTCTGTACAAGGTTTTTCCCTTTTCTTTTTTCTGAAAAATTCTGGGTTTTCCTTCATGGCATATTAGTAAATTGGGAGGCTTCATAATTCTGTCAGGTTAGAAGACTTCTATCTGTATTACCTTATTAATTTGGATTCATTATGATATGGTACATTATAATGCTGGTTTGGGGGAGAAAATGCCAATAAATAAATGTGTTATATCTAGAAAAGGAGTTAGACCAGATTTGAAATTTCCAACCTAAAATCCCCTAAAGACTAAGGAATTTCAAAAGTCGATAATAGATATAAAAATTTGAGACTTTTAGATATAAGCAATTAATATTCCTTTCTACCACTGTAATACAAGGCTAACACAAGTGCTTCAAGTCTTTTTTGTACTAAGGATATAGAGGGAACGAAGGTTTACAACAACTGATGTTACTCTGTTCCTCATATTGGGGAAATCTGAATTGTTCGCAGTATCTGAAGCAGTGTAACAAGATATTATATTCCCAGATCTGTTTCTGGGTTTTAAACTGCAGAAATCTTGAAAAAGTGCAGTGAACACTAACATATATGTCCACCACCTAAATCCTATAATAATGTTTTGCTGTCCTTGCATTATCACATGGCCATTCTTCAGTCTCCTTTTTAAAGTTTACTTCAGAGTAAGGGCCTTCCTTGTGACTCAGGGATTAAGTCTCAGCACTATCAAGCTATTGCCAGCCACTGCAGCTTGAGTTCTGATCCCTGCCAGGGAGCTTCCCACATGGCTCAGCAGACCTCTCCTGTCTCGCCCACTGCTCCTCTCAGCAGTGTACTTCAGTATATGTGCCTGTTCTGCTCCCCACTCTGTCTCTGGTGAATCCTCTCACCGCCTGCATCTCTGTCCTGCACCCCAGTTCTTGTATGCATAAATAATCTTTTAAAAAATTTATTTCAGAGTAAGTTGCATATACTTCAGTGTGCATGTCATTAACTAGACTTTCATATTTGTTTTGTTTTAGTTTAGTCAGTGAAGTAATGCACTTAACCGGTTTTTTAAACTAGGAAAACCCATGTAACCGACACTCCTATCTCCTTAATCCCATTCCCTCAAGGCAGCCACTGATCTTACTTTATCATAGACTAGTTTTCCCTTTGTGGGGCTTCATATATAAATAAAATCATGTAGTAAAGACTTCCGTAACTTTTTTTGTAACTCACTCATACTGTATGTAACAGTGAATCTTTCCTTTTCCTTTTAATTGCTAAGTTGTGTTCAGTAATACACAGTGTTCATCCATTCTCATATTGGTGGGCATCTGGAAGGGCTGGAATGTTTCCAGGGGTTTTCGCCTTTATTCTGTTAGTGTGATGAATTCTATTTATTGCCTTTGGAGGTTTAAACTAATTTCTTGCTCCTCTTAGTCATGTATATTGCTGGAAATTTTGTTCCTTGTAGCCATTGTATAGTTGGGTCTTGCTTTTATATCTAGTCTGAGAATCTGTACTTTTCACTTAAGTGCTTATTCCATTTACATTTAATTCAGTTATTGGAATAGATGAATTTTCAGCCTTTTAGTTTGCTATTTCTTCTACTTTTTTTCATTTCTTTCTCTTCTTGCATTCTTTGCCATTAGTTGAATATTTTTGGAATTCCATTCTTATTTCTCTGTTGTCTTTTCAGTTTCAGTTCTGTGTACTATTTTTTGTATGTATGGTTTACAGCAGGGTTACAGTATACATCCTAATCTTTTTAATCTTAAGTTAATGTTGTTCCCCTTCATGTAAAATGTAAGAACCTTGGAACCTTATAAATCAATTCACCATTCCCTGTCTTTTTGTTGTGGTTGTCATATACATTATGTGTATGTATGCTATAAATTCCCTAATGCATTGTTGTAATTTTTTTGGTCTAAACAGCTCAATGTATGGTAATTTAGCTTTTTAATATTATTTTTGCCCTCATTTACCATATCTTTGGTTATATATATATTTCTAAAGATTTATTTATTTATACATACAAGCTGGGGTGTAGGCCAGAGTTGTGGGGTGGTGAGAGGATTCACCAGAGACAGAGTGGGGAGCAGAACAGGCAGATTGACTGAAGTACACTGCTGAGGGGAGCAGCAGGTGAGACAGGAGAGGTCTGCTGTGCCATGTGGGAATCTCCGTGGCTGGGGATCGAACTCGTGCTGTAGTGGCTCTGGATAGCTTCATAGTGCTGCATTTAACCCATTGTGCCATCAGGGAGGCCCCATATCTTTGCTTATATTCAATATCTTTAATAACCATATTGCACTCAAAGACTCAAACAATGCCTAATTCACAGTAGAACAATGTTAGTAACCATGGTGGGCACCCATGAGGATTTAGCTGACCAAGGTGTAGGAGATTTGAAAATTTATTGCATATGCAATGTCTAATGTGAAATATTTCTTCTTTGTTTTCTTATTCCAATTTGTAGGAGGCCCTCTTCATTGCTCGTTTTAGTCCTCCGAGCTGTGGTGTGCAGGTGAACAAGCTATGGTACAAGCCTGTGGAGCAGTTCATCTTACCAGAGGTACAGCATGTAACAAAGCCTGTAGTGCAAGGGCAGTACCCCCATGCTATGTGTGTGCTTTCAGAGGCAGGCACTTGACATCTGGTGTACCAGGGCAGGTAGATGAGACTGCCACCTGCCACATACTGAAATATCTACCTGCAGAGAACTTCATGCTGCCTCAGATTCTAAGATGATACTGTTTGAAAAGCTTTCCATGTTCCCATGGTTTATCTAGTGGAATGGGGAATGGCACAGCTGTTTTAATGTCTAAAAATACTAATAGGTGGATTGATAGACCAAACACACATATATTTGATAAATCAGTTTACTAATCTAAAGAATGGTAGGGGTGAGGAGAGAGGAATAGCAAAAGATCTATCACATTTCCAGGAAAAATAAAACTTCTCCAAATTGTGGATGCTGTCAGAAAACGAAACTGTCACCTTCTGGGTCCCTCCAGTTCTAGTCTTAAGTAGATAAGTGCAGGAGACCACCTCATCAGCCAGATCTCCTGGAGTTGAGCCATAGTGTGGTCATAGATTATTACACAGTTGGGCATGAACAAATTATTCGTTCAGTAACCTCAACCTTTCTAGTCTGTTTCAGCCTTGTCTGAATACGTTCCTGCAACTCTGCTTTGGAGCAACAACAGGGGGTCAGTTTCCCAGCTATCTCTGGAGTCATGTTAGAGCAGCTATAGAGTTCATCCTGCAGTGTCAAAGTTGAGATGTGCAAACTAGATATTTTAATTAATTTAACCTAGCATGTTTTCTACCACCAGTTTGTGGGCTGCTCTTCACATTAATGCAACAACAGGATTATATGTTATTAATATGCTGTGGATCTTTGAGGTTGCATTCTAGTAATTATGACTATATTTAATTCGGGGAATATCAAAGGCAATTTCTTTTATTTCATCTGTAATATGACCTTCCATTTTAAAAAATAGTTTTAAATTGAAAATTCTAGTTTCTAAGTGTTGTGAAAAAGATTAAACTGATTATCGTTTTACCTCTCTTTTGTGTGCATAACCAGTTCTTTTCTGAGGGTGAAGTATTGGCTCATACTTCATACACATTTTTAAGGCATGAGATTTCTTTCTAGAAGGCAGTTTTACAGTATACATCAATTTACATAATCAGCATTACATGAGAATGCTTGTTTTCCTACGTCCTTTTTAAATTTCCATTTTGAACTTTTTTCCTTGTTAAATGATGTATATGCCATCAAAGGTATCCCATACTTTTAAAAGTCCTGTCAGCTACGTAGTATTAACCAAGTGTTTGATTTTACTTTTAAAGGAGACCATCTTTTGGTTTGTTTATCTTTACTCAAAAAATATTTATCAACAACTTGATGTGTGCCAAGCAATGGGGCAATTTGAAGACACGATTTAAAGAGCCCTGCCTTTAAAGCAGCTTACATCCTAGTGTGATAGAAAAGCTAACCATGATACTCTGTTCAGCTGTTACGTGCAAGGCACAGCTGAGTGACTTCCCTGCATTAACTCATTGGTCAGCTCCTTTAGGATTGAAGCAAGTCATCCTTTCTGCTTAGAACTAGCATAGAACTCAGTCTTAGAACTCAGTCTTTGTGTGGTTCCTGGGAGAGAGTAATATTGTTCTGAAGAGACCAGGAGCACGAGCATTGTGTCTGGTGCTGTCCATAAAGGTCTGAAACCTGATGTAATGGTGATTATCACAAGAGGCTGAAGAGGACTGGAACGAGTTGGAAAGAAAAGTGATGCACCTGGGAGTAAACATGTTGAGGGCCCACTTGGGTGCTAGTGTTCATTTGAGTGGGCACCTGTGAGCGTGATATATGTGAATTTGAATCCCTGCTCTGCCACTCTGGCTCTGTGACTTGTGTAAGCTACTTAAACACCATGTCTGTCCCCTCCTCTGTAAGGTGGAGGTGCTACATGAGCCAGTTCAGAGGACTTTTGGCACTGACTGGTAAATGACAATATGTGTAGAATACTCAGGCTGTGCTGCCACGTGGCGAGGTCCCATGGGAATCTTCCTGGTCGCGCAACGGGTTAAGTGCAGCATTATGAAGCTGTCCAGAGCCACTGCAGCACGAGTGCGATACCCAGCCAGGGAGATTCCCACATGGTGCAGCAGACCTTTCTTGCCTCGCCCGCTGCTCCCCTCAGCAGTGTACTTCAATCATTCTGCCTGTTCTGCTCCCCACTCTGTCTCAAGTGAATCCTCTCATCACCCCATACCTCTGACCTACACCCCAGCTTGTATGCATAAATAAATCTTTTATAAAAAAAGAAAAATGTATACCATGCTTAATTAGTACTACTGCTCTTCTGATTTTTTTTGGGGGGGGGGTGGCCCTGTTCTTCAAGAGCATTGTTTCTCCATTGGGGCAGTTTACCCACCAGGGGACAGTCAGCAGTGTTTGGAACACTTTATTGTTACAGCTGGGTTGAGGTGGTACCAACATCTTACGGGTAGAGGCTAGGAATGCTCCTGAACACCCTACAGTGCACAGGATGGCCCCAGCACAAAGTACTTTCTGGCTGAAAAAGTCGCTGGTGCCAAGAAACTCGGAGGAAGGAGTAGCAGTGTTGTGCGAGAAGAAAAGAACTTTTAATATTTGAGGCTAACCACAATTAGCCTAAAATTTGTACTAGTCCATAGGAAAGTACTTAAAGGTGAAATGTCATGATATCTGCATTTTGCTTTCAAGTAATTTAACAGCAACCTGCAGAAAAATGTGTATGTGTGTGAAATAAGCAGATGTGGCCAAATGTTAACAGTTGGTGAGCCGATTTGATTCTGTTGTTGATTGCAACTTTTCTACAGGTTCGAAGTTTTCAAAGTAAAAATTGGGTTGGGGCAGTGTCACTTAGGGTCAGTGTTCACTGTGGCAGTAGGTACTAGTGATAGAAGCACTTAGCCAAAACTGTGAGTGGCAGTTTTAGTTATTAAGACTTTTTTTTTAAAGATTTATTTATTTAAACTTTTTTTTTTAAAGATTTATTTTTTATTTATACATACAAGCTGGGGTGCAGGCCAGGGCGTGGGGCAGCAAGAGGGTTCACCAGAGACAGAGCGGGTAGCAGAACAGGCAGATCAGAAATACACTGCTGAGGGGAGCAGCGGGCGAGGCAGGAGAGGTCTGCCTCACCATGTGGGATTCTCCCCAGCCGGGCGTCGAACTCACGTCGCCGCTGCCGACAGCTCCACAGTGCAGCGCTTAACCGCTGCGCCACCAGGGAGGCCCAAGATTTATTTATTTATGCATACAAGTTGGGGTGTAGGCCAGAGGTGTGGGGGACGGGGGTGAGAAGATTCACCAGAGACAGAGTGGGGAGCAGAACAGGCAGAGTAACTGAAATACTCTGCTGAAGGGAGCAGCTGGCAAGACAGGAGAGGTCTGCTGCGCCATGTGGGAAGCTCCCTGGCTGGGTATGGAACTCATGCTATAGTGGCTCTGGATACCTTCATAGTGCTGTGACTTAACCCGTTGTGCCACCAGGGAGGCCCTATTAAGACTTTTGATGCCCATAGTCTTGTGATCTTTATTTCCTTTTAACCTTTTTGATTTTTTTTTCATTACTTTTGAGTATTTTTTTTTTTCTTTTAAAAACATACAGTTACTTAACAGTGATTTACACCTTGGACAGGTTAGCTTTTGGATTTTTCTCTTATTTTACTTTGGCTATCTATTTTCTAAATGTTCTGTAATATATATTAGCTTTATTTAAAATGAACTTTAAGAAACTATTTTTACATAAAATCTTATTTTTGTTGAAATTTTAATTTTACACATTTTTACTGCATCAAGCTTAATTTGGCTTATTAGCACAAAAAGCTAGTGATAAATGGTTTGCTTGCAGAGCATCAGTGAAGAATGTGCCAGAAGAAAACCAGATTGCTTATGCCATTTGAGGGGGAGAAGTAGATGATTTGTTCGTCATTTCCCTTCTCACTTCAATCAATTAGAGTAAGGTGTCAGCAGTATAAAACTTGTCAAATAAGCAAGTCTCTTTTTTTTTTTTAATATATATTTTTATTGTTTATGTCTTTTACATTTTGTAGTCCCCTTGGGTAGCCCACCACCAATTCACCCATGATCCATCTCCATGGTCCCTTGTGTTCTTTTCTATTCCATTTTGTGCGCTTTTCCTTCCCTCCCTCTGCCTCCCCCCCCTCCCCCCCCACTGATTGTCTCTCTCCTATTTGGGTTCCTTATAGTCCTGTTATAAGTGAAACCATTCGATATTTTTCTCTTTCTTTCTGGCGTATTTCACTGAGTATGATTCCCCTCTAATTCCATCCATGTCGCTGCAAATTGCATGTGTTTATCTTCTTTCCATGATGAATAGTATTCCATTGTGTATATCTACCACATCTTCTTGATCCAATCATCTATTTTTGGACATCTGGGTTGCTTCCATACCTTTGCTATTGTGAACAGTGCCGCAATGATGCATGTATCCTTTCGGATTAGTGTTTTTGTATCCTTTGGGTAAATTCCCAAAAGTGGGATTGCTGGGTCGTATGGAAGCTCCATGTTTAGCAGTTTGAGGAATCGCCATACAGCTTTCCATAGTGGTTGGACCAGTTCACATTCCCACCAGCAGTGTAGAAGAGTTCCTTTTTCTCCATATCCTTTCCAGCATTTGTTGTTGCCTGTATTTTTAATGTGTGCCATCCTCACAGGTGTGAGGT
>PVIJ01013153.1:0-46350 GCA_004024925.1 Scalopus aquaticus | reverse complement strand
TTAATTTCTTCTTTCCCTATTTGGATTCCTTGTATGTCTTTCTCCTGTCTTATTGCTCTCGCTAGGACTTCAAGTGTTATATTGAAAAGCAATGGTGAGAGTGGACATCCTTGTCTTGTTCCTGATTTTAGGGGAAAGGCTTTCAGCTTCTCACCATTGAGGATAATATTGGCTGTGGGTTTGTCGTATATGGCTTTTAATAAATAATAACTTTCAAAAATTATTCCTCATAACTTCTCAGATTTTAATAAAATAAACAAAAATACTGCATGCATTATATTATAAACTGATCCGACACCTGGTCTCATTGTAGATTATTTATTATGTCTGGGGAGAAAAAGCTGATTTTCTTAAAAGACTGAAAAGTATATGACTCTCTTCTATCCTTTCCCTATACAAGTATCCAGTGATTTGACTTACTCAACATTTTTGGGAATCAAGGTAGTCTACATAAGGCAATTTTTAAAATAACAGCAGTAAGTCCCTAGAAACACATCCCTTTCTTTCACTAATTAATTTCAAAGGAAATGTTAAAAGGTCTCCCTTACCTGCCATCTAAAACACACTATACTATACATAATCTAACCTAATTTTGATGTTTCAGTGACATGATGATTCACCAACTAGCAATTATTTTGGTAGAATACCTTTAAAAAAAAAGATAATAATTCTCTTATGGGCAAAAGTCACAAATAAACCTGTTAGCCTAAAGAGTGGTTCTTCTGAATTATAAAATAGAATAGAGGGTCTCAATAGTAGATTCATGCAAGTAATTAAGAGAATTCACAAGCTTGAAACTACAGGGGGCGAGAACACACAAATAGAAAAATAAAGAGAAAAAAAAAGAATGAAAACACTGTTAAGAGCTCTTTGGGATAAGCTAAAGGGAAATAATAATCTTTATCATGGAGGTGCCAGAAGGAGAAAAGAGAAGACATGAAAAAATTTAATTAAAGAAATAACTGCTGAAAACCATCTGACTCTGGGAAACGAACTAGATGCCTTGATGTAAAGGCCCCAAAGAAATTCAAACCAAATAATACCACCTACACATTTCAAGACACATTATAATTAAACTACTGAAAGCCAGTGGCAGGAAAGAATATTAAAAGCACTGAGAGAAAAAAGAGTAACTTATAAGGAAATACCTAACTGACCATTTTGTGGACTTTTCAGTGGAAACTTTACAGGCAAGAAGGGAATCACGAGATATTTAAAGTACTCAAAGAAAAAATTTCCAATTTAGGATATTTTATCCCACAAGGCTATCATTCAGGACAGAAGAGGGAGGGTTAGGAGTTTCACTGGAGAGAAAAATTTAAAAAGAGATGAAAGGAAGTACTGAAGGGGCTATTATAAAGTAAGAAAAAGACAAATTATGTGGCCATCAGGATAAATTGGAGATCAAACTGTTCCATGGGCCACTTAAATAGTCTATCATACACTAACCTCAGCAGAAACTTCATATAAAAGTCAACAGAAGTAACACATAAGACAATGGAAATGGGACCTTAAAAAATAAGTGTCAAAAATAAAAAGAACAAATTTTTTAAATAGTAGAATCTCAACAAGTACTTATTTTTCAATAATCACATTAAAAGCAAACAGCTTGAATTCACCAATTAAAAGGTATAGAGTGGTGAGTGGATTTCAAAACAGTCCAACTTTCTGCTACTTATAGCAAACTCCTCTCACCACCAAAGATAGGCATAGACTTAAAGACTCAAAGACAAACCTACAAGCAAATGGCAATTAAAAAAAAAAAAAGCCAGAAAAACTATACTTATTGCAGATAAAACAGATTTTCAATTTAAAAAGGTAATAAACGATAGAGATGGCCATTACATTATGATTAAGGATCTAATACAACAAGAAGAAATAACACATAAGTTAATATGCAACAAATGGCAGAGTACCAAGATATAAAATCATTCCAGTCAGAGAGGCTATTATCAGAAAGTTAAGAAAAAATAATTACTGGTGAGGAGGCAGAGAAAAAGAAACTCTTGTCCACTGCTGTGAGAATGTAAACTGGTATAGCAATTATGGAAAACAGTAAGGAGGTGCATGGAAAAATTAAAATAGAACTATATGAATAAGTAATCGTAATTCTGAGGATTTATCCAAAGAAAATGACAAATAACTTGAAAAGACATATGCACCCCCATATTCACTGCACCACAATCCACAATAGTTAAAAATGGAAGCAACCGAAGTATACAGTAACAGAGGAATAGATAGATGTGGTATATATACACAATAGAATACTACTCAGTCATTAAAAAGGATGAAATCTTGCCATTTACGATAATATTAGCAGACCTTGAGGGGATTATGCTAAGTGAAATAAGTCTGAAGATAAAAGACAAATACCATGTGATTTACTTATTTGTGGAGCATAAAGAAAACAAAAACAAAAAGAGGGTAACCAAGGGGAAGGAGGTGGGTGTGAATGGGAAGAAGGGAGCCAATCGCAGTGGGTGATAACTGAATTTGGTGGCAGGTGTAGTGAGAAAATGTAATCTTGAAATCTATATGAGTATTATAAACCAGCATTACCTCAATTAAATAAAACAGTAACAACAAATCAACATGGTATTAGAATAAAAACAGACACATGGATCAATGGACCAGACCTACAGTCCACATGATAGAAATAAATCCATTAATATATCAGTATGTAATTCAAGATAAATGAGCCACAATCACACAATGGGGAAAGCAGTCTCTTTAAGAAATGGTGCTGGGAAAACTGGAAGACCACATATGTAAATGAAAGAAGTTGGATGACTCTCTACTGCATGGATCAAAGACTTAGAGATAAGACCTGCAACAATAAAACATATAGAAGAAAATGTTGGCCATAGATTTCATGACATGAATGATAACAATACTTTAAAGACTCCATCCCTATGGCAAGGGAAATAAAAGCAAAAGTAAACAAAGATTTCATCAAATTAAAAAGCATTTACAAAGCAAAAGAAAACAGTCATACATTACACAAGTGACATGGCTTAATATCCAAGCTATATAAAAATATTCAACTTAAATAATTAAAAAAAACCTGATTAATAAATGGGTAGCAGATCTGAAGAAATAACTGCCAAAGAGGATATCAAGAATGTCAACAGATAAATGGAAAAATGTTTAACATTATTTTCGATGAGAGATGCAGGTCAAAATCGCAACGAGAGATCATCTCACATCAGTAAGAATGACGTATATTTAGAGACCCACACAATTGCTGGAGAGGGTGTAGACAAAGAAGAACCCTGTAACTCTGTTGTTGGGAACATAAACTGGTGCAGCCATTTGGAAAGTGGCCTGGATTTACCTTAAAAAACTAAAAATGGAAATACCACATGACCCAGTAATCCCAATCTCAGACATCTATCCAAAGAACATGAAACCATCAACTCAAAAAATCCTATGCTCTACAGAATGTTTATTACACCATTATGTACAACAGCTAAAAAATGAAAACAATCTAAATGGCCAATGATAAAGGACTGGATCAAAAAGATATGATATATACATAAAACGGAACATTATTCTGCCATACGGAAAGATGAAATATTGCCATTTATGGGAAAACAGGAGTTCTAGGGAATTATGTGTTGTAAAGCAAGTCAGAATGACAAAAATAAATACTGGATGTTTATGTAGCAGACATTTAGACAAAGCAAAATGCTAAAAACTAATGGACACTAATAAAATAGTGAGATTTCTGGGACTAAGAGGGAGGTGGAAGGGTCCAAGGGATATAAGGCATGGTGATGGAAGTAAAAGGAAAGAGACACATAAGTCACATATTAAAACTTTTTTTAATAGTGTTGAAATATGCAGTGTTTGCTTTTATCTCAGATAGGACAGATGATAGATTGGGGGGGCGGGGGGGCGTGGGGGCGGGAAAGGGAGAGAAACGGTATTTCTGTGTCTCCTTCACAATTAGTTTTTGCTTCTTTGAGTTTTACTTTCTAAGCACTCACACCATTCAGGCTTCTAATATGGTGTCTTTTCTCATGAAAGCAACCTCTCTGGTTTGAGAAAGGTTCTAGGTCTGTAGGGAGGAAGTAGCCCTTTTTTGTTTACAAGATAGATCTGCTTCATTTAAAGTTGTGAAAAGATAAAAGATAAAGAAGACATAACTATACATCCTCCATCTGATTTCTGTAATAAAATTTTTAAAGTCAAGATTGCATTTAAGGACCACACTGGTAACTTAGGGGTTAAGTCTCAGCGCTATCAAACACTATGGCCTGAGTTCAATCCCCAGCCAGGGAACTAATATGCCAGGGAGCTAACAGTCGTGGCAGACCTCTCCTGTCTCTCCCACTGCTCTCCTCAGCAGTATATTTCAGTAAACCCCCCTGCTCTGCTCCCCATTCTGTCTTTGATGAATCCTCTCACCACCTGCACCTCTGGCCTACACCCCAGTTCTTCTACGGAAAGATAAAAATAAAAGAAAATTTAAAGAAAACAAAAGAAAGCATTTAAGCAATATCTCAATGTTTTCATGATCAGTCAGAAAGAAGGTCCCTAGAACATTTGTGTACTATTTTTTTTAATGTGTGTGTTCCTCCACTATGGAGAAAATGTACAGTGAAAAAAGTCACACAAAACTGTAATACATGAAAAGACAGAAAGAATGATAACCTAGAGTATTTTAACTGAAATACCTACAGCATAAAAAACAGAACAAGGTACAAAATGTAAAATTCTTAATAGTTGGTCATTTCTTGTCTTATACCTTCCTAAATGAAGCTGGTGTTTTACTGCAATAATACTGTGCCAACGAGAAAAGGTCTTCTATATCTTCTAGATTCAAACTGGCGGGAATATTTTCCAAGAACTCTGAAATAGGATTATATACATTTTTAAAATCATTAGTGAAGAACACAATAATGGACATTTATGTATTAAAGCTAAAATACCTTCAACATAAAAAAAAACTGTATGAATGGAATCTCAATAGCAATGTCTTTAAAGAAACTGTTTAGGATGAGGATTTCCCCAAAGGAACTGATAATGCAACTCTGCTGTTAGTGAATGCTTCTGTCATATAATCAAATCAAACTCATAAAACTTGATCAGAATTCTGTGACTTATTTAACAAACACAATTAAGTACTAGGGCCTCTGTAACAATAAATGACTACGAAATATCTTTTGACTTGAGGAACTTTGCCTTGTGTGAGAAAGGAAGTTTGTATTGATGTTAGAGGGTGGCAAATCTAAAAAGAGAACCAAGGTTGCACAATGGAGATACAATGATAACTGACTACTGAATGGTAAATTAAGAAAGAAGGAAGGACCAGAGAAAGAGAGAGTAGGGTGTTTTATCTGAAAAATGAAAACAAAGAAATAGTACACGGAAAGGAAATAAAGTGTAAAAAAACATGAAGGAATGCATGAGCATGGCAAAATCAGGAAAACTGTCTTTAAAGCTTTTACCTAGAGAATGTGTAAAAACTAAATGAATCTCAGAATTTTTTTGGCCTAATCTATATTTATAGATGAGGAAAGTGAATTTTAAAAAATTAAGTGACTTGAAATGCTTTCTCTACATTAAGTGATACTTACGGATAACATCTTCTTTACTGTCAGATTCCTGTGCCAAAATAACTTCTCTGTAAAAGAGAATCCAATTGATTTGAGTTAAATATTAATAGAGAACTCTGAGAATGGAGAGGAGAAAAATCTAAGCAATCTAATACTCACTTTGCATTAACAAGAATTATTAACATTAAGAAATAAATAAAAAATGGATCTGCTTGTTGTAGATATCCATCCCATATTGCCTGTGTGACTTCAGTGGGACAGTAACATGCAAAAAGGCTTCCAAGCTATAAAAAGGAAATGAAACATGAGAATAAACTATTGGAAATAACTTGTTCTTTTAAGAGTATTAAAGAAATGCAAGAGTAACATTATATTAAATCATCTGCAGCACCTAGTATTTAATGTGTACCTTAATGTTAGCGTATGTAATCCAGAACATGTGGATTCAAAGCACAGTGGCGCTTACTTACTAGTTGTGTGACTTAGGACATGTCATTTAACCTCTAAAGCTTCCATTTCTACTTCTGTTAAAAAAAAAAGAAAGAAATACTACTGCCCATCTTCTACCACTGTTGTGATGAGAGAAATAATTAATCTAGAATATCTAAAATAACCAGCACATATTTGCCATAGTATAGCTAACACAATTACCCACTATCCTGTGGATACCCACATGTAATTATGTAACTAGCATAATCATTACACTATGACTTAATTTACAAGGTAACTGTGAGGATCAAACTGGTAATTTAAGTGAAGTGCACCTAATAAAACTTTAATGAAGATATAAACGTGAATTGCTCCCAAAGCTTACTTGTCATCTTTTGAAATAGATGAGCCAACATTCGTATCCCTCAATAGGTTTTGAAATTCTAGGATTTTCTACTTCAAATATGAGTTGAAAATGTTAAATTTCTTTAGTGTTCACCTGTGTTTTATTTTTTTTTATTTATTTTTTATTATTATTATTTATGTCTTTTACATTTTGTATTCCTCTTGGGTAGCCCACCACCAATTCACCCTTGATCCATCTCCATGGTCCCTTGTATTCTTTTCTATTCCATTTTGTGCCCTTATCCTCACCTCCACCCCCGCACCTGTGTTTTAAATTGCATGAATTTAATGATGTATTCTGATCATTCAATTTTCATTAGATACAGAAACAATTCCACCTACAGGTATAAATTTAAAACATTTTTAATGTCTAGGGAGGTAATAAGAATATATTTAGTATATTTTTTGTGCCAGGTACTAAACTACTATCATATATCTTTTATTAAAATGTATCTCATTCTAAATATCCTTATAGCAGGTCTTCAAAGTAAATCTCTTTCTTCCCATTTAACAAGTGAGGAAATGAACTTGTATTAAAGAGCCTTCACAATCTCACAGAGCTAGCAAGTGGTGGTGGTCAGACTAGAAAAAAGCCTAAGAATCCAAAGCCCATGTAACTGCCATCACACTTGACCACAGAGTTTTTTAAAGTACATAATGCTACTAATGTTTTTCGTTGTTTTAAAAATTGCCATTACAAATACAGATTAGAAGATGCAAATACAAACAGCAATTAAAAAATCATTAAAGTCACTTAACTAAACTAAAGCTAACATTGCAATGCTCATGGCTAGGAATTCTCAAGGCTTAGAAATTAATTTTATTTGTTTCATCTCAAGACATGGAAAAAAAAGACTCACTTCCACAGGATACTAGTAGAAGGAATGAACTATTTGGGAAAGCTACTCAAGAAAAATCAGTTGTTTTAGTACTCAATTAAAATTTGATACCAATACCAAGGATTAATCCAGAATTCTTGAAATAGAATTCATCCCATCATCCTCTGGAACAGGTAGTATAAATTTCCATTTCACACAGAAGAAACTGAAGTACAGAGATTGTGTTTTAAATCACATAGTTAATAATTGGTATAAATGGGATTCTTTCTGAAGAAAAGTTAGGTAAGACAGGATCCAGGAATATGTTTAATTTTTAAATATATATTCTTCTAGAATCCAGTCATATTTGAGTTAACCCAGAAGAGCAATTCTGAAAGTGTCTTGAGATGCACAGAAATTCTTAAGAGTATTAATAGGGAAGTCCATGATGTCAAAACTATTTTCATAACAATATGTAGACTATCTGCCTTTGCTATACTCATTCTCTCACAGACAACAGAATTTTCCAAAAGCTACATGATAATAGTATCACGAGCGATTTATCTAGTCAAATATATATGATATTTACAAAAAAATTAAAAGTGCCATTATTCTCACTAATCCTCTTTTAAGAAATATAGCTATTTTTCATTTAAAAGATAGGTTATATATGTTAACATATATATATTACTTCTAAATAAACTAATAAATATTTTAAATTTCTCAGTCTTAATTTCTAATTAACATAACCTATATAAACTATGGCTCTCAATAAATGCCGGCTGCAAGAGGTCCTGAGATCAAAAGATTTGAGAACCACTAACCCAGAAAAATGAAACTTACCAATGAAAAAGCAAACATAAAGTGACAGAGCACTTAGATGTACTTTATGTATTTTTATATAAATCATTTTATAATCTGAAGTTTTCACTGGACATCAATTATTATATAGCCCATAAACAATTTAATCACACATATAGGTAAATATGTGACATGTATTTATGTCTTTATAAAACTGAAGGATAAACTTCATATTAAATAATCTGAACCAACATAAAAAAAGGCATTTTTGAAGTGCCAACAGCTTTATTCCTTTGGTTTAAATAGTGATGGTCTATAATTTAGTACTTTTCTTTCATTTCCTTGGGGGGAAAAAACAGCCTAACTATAGCTTATAGAAATCTATTTTTCATTAAGTGTTCCTACTTTCACTTTATTACCCAGTTGAGTGCATAGGAGTCTGGAGTAATTTTCTTTGTATCAAGAAAAGAACAAAGCTCAGGTTCATGGTACTGGATGAGTAATCGGAAAAGATGAAATGGTCTCCCTTTCAGCAAACAATCCCTAGAAAACAAGAGAAGCAAGGTTTCTTGCATTAATAGGTCAGAATTAATCATTTCGGTAACCAACACTCCTGCAAAACCACCTCTTCTTTCCAACCCCTGAACACTTGAACACTACAGCATTCACAAGTATCTGATATAACCAGGCAGACCTCTCTTGCTAATACCTTTAATACATCTTACTTGAGAGAAAATTTGTAGAAGTAGCTGGTCTCCTCAAAATTTTTCCATATAAATTAATGTTAACAGCATTGCCAGATTGAAAACATAACTTATCAAAACACACCAAATAGGAACTTACACTTTCAGAGAGCAGGAAAATCCTGTAAGGAACCCAGAGTCTTAGAAGCTGTTGAACTGACCTGGGTATCAGGTGCTCAGAGTGAATTCCAGATGTCAAACACTAACCTTACTAAATAACTCTCCTACTTCTTGCCTGGCTCCTTTGCGTCTCAAAGTATGAACCACCGTCATAAAAGTCAGTACTTATTCAGAGGAAATTCTGGTGCCAGACACTTCACAAAGTTATCTCATTTCAACTTTATAAGCAAACCTATGAAATGGATACTATTATTATCATTCCCATTTTACAGATGCAAAAACTAAGGCTGACTTGTGATCAAATAGTCCACCCAGGGTCACGCTGCTACGATGTGATTAAGCTAAAAAATTATACACAGAAACTGGGCATTAAACCATTATGCCATACTACCCTTCCACATACATAATTTGATATTTTACCAAGCAGTATTTTGGTAGGGGCACAGTCTCTAAAGTAACTGTAAAGGGATTGGAATTAGGTAAAGTCTTCATATAAAAGAGTTAATGAAGAAGATCTAGGTTGATAATTCAGGTGTCCAGAAATAGAATGTGATTCATAATGGCAAGATTACTTTTCATCCTTAGTCTGAACATCTTTCCTGTTTTGAAAATGCAAGGAAATAGTCTGCTAAGGTAAAACACAGAAATAGGTAGTAAGTAGAACAAGGCATAAATTGTGAGAACAATTGCCTACTTTGTGGTCTCATTTTCAAGAAACATGGGATCTCAGGTATTAAGTCAATGCAATAGGATCCATTCATTTCATAAACTACCTTCTGCAAGATGTCCTGCAATGAAAGGCATTGTGCTTGACAGTATTCTACCCAGGTTATAAAAAATTCTGTGATAAGATACATTAGAATCAAGTTCTTCAGGCAGCATTTTGGGGGGCTGTGTACTCTTCAGGGCATTAATACTGACCCTGCAGTACTGTTATACATGGAACTCACAGTAACTATACAGTAACTATTAGTACCTGACAAGACAATGTGTTCCATACCTCAATGTGAAATTCCCACCTCCTACTACTAAGTAATACCGCCAACATTCTCTAGAAAGTTGGAACATCACATCCTTTGCTATTCCTAGCACTGTTAACCAAGAGGTTTAACAATGTAAGTTAGAATACAACAGGCATTTGGGAGACCTAGTACACGAATTTTCAGTCTCAGCTCTATCATAACATAAGCCCTGTCTTAGCATCCCTGGGTCTATTTTCCTTACATGAAGGGCTGAGGAATCAAGATAGCAGAGGTTCTCCATTCTGGCATACATTAGACTCATCTGGGAATTTTTTTAAAAGTGTCTATACCTAGGCTCTACCTGATCTCTATTTATATTTAAAATTTCAAAGACTAGTATGTAGTAAAAGTTCTTTGGCTGAACAGACATTTCTCCAAAGATACACAAACTGTCATTAAGCATATGAAAAATGTTTAACATCATTAGCTGTCGGGGAAATGCAAATAAAAATCATAACAAAGGTCTCCCTGGTGGGGCAACGGGTTAAGTCTCAGCCTATGAAGCTATCCGCAGTCACTGCAGCACGAGTTCTATCCCCAGCCAGGGAGGTTCCCACATGGCGCAGCAGAATTTTCCTGCCTCGCCCGCATTTCCCCTCAGCAGTGCAATTCAGTTGATCTGCCTGTTCTGCACCCCCACTCTGTCTATGGTGAATCATCTCACCACCCCACACCTTTGGCCTACACTCCAGTTCTTGTATGCAAAAATAAATCTTTACAAAAAAATCATAACAAAATACTACTTCACACTCATTAGTCTAGCTATAAAAAAAAAGTTGATGAGGATGTGGAGAAACTGGGATTTTCATTTACTGCTCGTAGAAATGTAAAATGGTACAGTTGCAGAAAAGTCAGGTAATTCATCAAAAAGTTAAACAAAGGTATCATATAATTTAGCAATTTCACTCCTAGATACAGATCCAAGAGGAATGAATTTACATGTTCACACAAACACATTACACAAATGTTCATAGCAGCATTATTCATAAAAGCCAAAAAATGAAAATCCAAATGTCTGTCAACTTTTAAATGAGAAAATAAAATGTGGTACATATCTATGCACAATGAAATATTACTCAGGAAAAAAAATGAAATAATGCTGTGTGCTACAATATAGATGAAGCTTTAAACCATCAAGCTAAATAAAAGAGTTACAAGGTACCACATTATATGATTCAACTTCTGTGAAAATGCCCAGAGTATCTAACTCTATGGAGACAAAAAGTAAATTAATGGCTGCCTAGGGCTGAATGTTGGGATAAAATGGAGGGATGACTATTAATGAGTACAGGGTTCCTTTTGGGGGTAACAAACACGTTCTAAAACTTATTATAGTCACACAATAAGTTATAGTCATACAACTCTGTGACTGTACTATAAACCACTAAATTGTACATGCTAAAAGGATGAATTTTCTGATAGGTGAATGATCTCTTAGTAAAACTATTAACAAGAGAAAAAGGTTTTAGGTTCACTAGAACAAGCAAGTAGAGTGAAGAAACATATTAGTAAAGCACGTGTATTCATTTCAAACTTAGATTCAAGTCCTGACTCAGTCACACACCAGAAATGAAAACCCGGATAACTCATTTAATCTACCTCTTTATTTGCTTCAGTTTCTACAGTTGTAAACCAGAATACTGATCTAATAGTGGTTACTGTTTAAATGGAAAATGCACAAAGCACTTATATCTAGTATCATGTGTTATTACATAGGAAGTAGTAAAGATGGTATTCATTCAACTAATCTAAGTTCCAGAATAGTATTTCTCTACCTTGACTGCACATTGGTATCAAATGGGAAATTCTAAACAAGGACTGATGCCTGGATACCCTCCTCAAAGACTTTAATGAGTCAGGCATGCAAATAGGACTACCTGATCCATAACATTGGGAACTACAAGATTTCTTTCTGGTCTCAGGAGTATTAACCCTGCCACTCCCCATCAACCCTTCCCACCTCCACAACCACAACCACCTACACACACATATGTCTGGTCTCAACTTAAGTATCAATTACCCAAGGAAGCAGTCCCTTACCTCCAAGGCAAGTTAGGTTTGACCCCATTAGACATTCCCATAGCAGTCCATACTCAATTTCCAAATACTGTCTACTTCTAATCACTTGTTTGATGTGGGATACTTACCTGTATTTTTAGGATTACATGTCAAGTTGTTACCCCAGAGCTTCACTTAAGGTAGCAATCCAAAAACTTTACTTCTCACTTAGACACTGTAACATTACTTTTATTTCATACATAAGAAATTAAAATGTGGATGCCACCAAAGAGTTATGCTACACATACAGACTCTAGAAGCATAAATTCTTAAAAAGAATCCTTTTAAAATGTTTGTAACCACAAAAATGAACTCAAGCATAATTATGACTCAGACAACCTTGGGAAAGATAAACATTTTACTTTATCACCAAAGTAAAACTATTTTAGTTCAAAGCAAACTAGACTTGTATTCATTTTGAAAACTATCATAAACTAAATTACACCTTACCTGGGAATGTACTTATTCATGATAGCATAAAAACAGTTGTATAAATCGCTGCGTGGCAGTTGAAGATGTACCAATGGCTTGAGTAGATATATCCAGCTAAGGGACGTGCTATATTTAATGTTACGTGATTTACAATAAAAGGTAATTACAGATTCAATATCCAAACGTAATTCTGCTGCCTTCTCTTCTGACACTGAAAGCTGGTCTAGAAAACAAATGTTAAAATAAAGTTAACAAGGACCTGTTAGAAGCCCAGTTATTGGATAGAAAATTTGTTCACAAACATACAATATACAATGTCAGTATATTTAGAGAATGAGAGTACAAAATAAAACTACATGAAAGTATAATTTTCCTTACACTTACTCAGTATTTACTAGCTATTCAGTATTTATTAATGTAATAATACCTGACCAACAAACACCAGACAATCTTTGTGAATAATATATATGCTAAATATAAGAATGGACAGTCTGAAGTAAAGGGCAAAGAAAAGCAAGCATAACCTTTATTTCTGGAAAACAAAAAGTGTTTTCTAAACAACAGATGGTCATGTACTCTAAGACAGGCTGCTACCACTTAGAGTGTTGGCAAGGGGAGGGGAAAGGGATTCATTTTCTACCACCAAATTCCTTTCTCTTTGTCCATACTAGTAATAATCTTTCTGCTGTCGTTAGTACATAAAAGCCTATTTAATCAATCACTTAACTAAAATAAGACAGAGAAATGAAAAGATAGCAATGAATTACAGATGAATTCAAAAAGAGAAAGATAAACTAAATTCATTTAATCTTGAAAAAGCCCTTGTGGAATTATTGGAAACCTACTCATCCATGACTTATAACAGTTTTTCTATAGCAGTTAATGACCTATGATTTATAGACAAACTTTTATAACAAAGACTTCTTCAATTTGAGGACTGTATATGACCATACAGATGTTTACATGCAAATAACAATTCACAAACTGCAAGAAAATTGCAAATATATTTGAAGACTTTAACATCTAATGCAAAAGAAATGAAAGTTGAGCTCTCTTAAAATACAAGAAATCATTTTCTAAGAATTTAAAAAAAATTTCAAAAACTATTTACCAGTACTTTATAAATTCACCTTATCCTACATCAAAACAAGATAAACAGTTATTCCTCCACTCAAAAATGTTCACTGTTTGAAAATAATTATTAAACTTACCAATAAATTCTAGACAATCTTTGTGAATAATGTTCTGTTCTGGCAAATCTAATATACCATCCCATGATGCCAAACTATCGCCTTTCCCTGCAACATTTAGTGCAATCTGGAAGAAAGATTAAAAAAGCAACAAGTTCCATATCACATATCTCATTCTTGGAAAATATGCTGTAATAGTGGAAAGGCTTGACTATAGGAAAATGCAGACTTCAAAGATCACAAAGTAACAGAACCTACACGCCACCAGAACACAGTCCTTCTTTAGTAATATTAGAATGAAGTAACACACAATTATTTAAATCTTCCTACATCAAATTTTATTTCATGTCAATCCACTAAATAGAATGAATTACACAAAAAACTGACATAATTACATATGTAAATTTATTTCAAGCAACTATCAATACTATAGACTGAACTTGTTTCCTCCCTCCCCAAATTCATTATGCCGAAAGTTAACCCCCACTGTGATAATATTTGGAGGTGAAGTCTTTGGGAGGTGATTAGTCATGAAGGTGGGACCCTTATAAAGGGGGTAAGTGCCCTTATAAATGAGACAGAGAGATCCCCTGCCTTTTCAGCAATGTAAGGACAATGGCATTAAGGCTATTTTAAAAGCTTTTACCTTACAGACTTTCATACTGAAATTTTTTAGAATGCTACCAAGGATTTGCTTTAAAATAATCCAGTGGGTGGATAGAGAGGAAGGGATGAGAATACTAATTAAACAAGATGAGCTAAACGTCGATTTAACAGTTAAAGTTGAGTGATGGGTACAGGGGGGCTCATTATCAAGTCTCTCTACTTTTGTATGTGTTTTAAATTCCTATAGTAAAACATACAGAATGCTATGTACAGTTATAAACCCTTTTTTATTACATATATGTTTTTACATATGCAGATGAGAAAAAGTCAAGGCATTATTTTGTGTTTTCACCTACAGGTGACAAACAACATAATTTTTTTTTTAATCTTATCCTTTGCTTACATATGTTTTCACAAAGGTAAGTATTTCTTTTGTAATCATAAGAAACCCTTAATTTAAAATTAAAAAGTGGGCCTCCCTGGTGGCGCAATGGGTTAAGTGCAGCACTATGAACCTATCTAGAGCCACTGCAGCATGAGTTCGATACCCGTCCAGGGAGATTCCTACATGGCACAGCAGACCTCTCCTGCCTCACCCGCTGCTCCCCTCAGCAGTGTACTTCAGTCTATCTGCCTGTTCTGCTCCCCACTCTATCTCTAGTGAATCCTCTCACCACCCCACACCTCTGGCCTGCATCCCAGCTTGTTTGTATAAATAAATAAATCTTTAAAAAATCAAATTAAATTAAATTAAAAGTGACCACACACATGCACTGGAGAGTAACTGAAAGTAAGTAAAACAAAGGAAAATCTGTAATTCCAACACCCAGAGACCTATATTCTCTGACCCGTTTTTCAAACATAATTAACATCATCCCATATCTGCACTTTATATATCCTACTTTGCTCACTGGTCCCTATGTCACTAAATAGTGTTCAAAAAATTACTTCCAGTGGCTCCAAAGAAAACATGGTCTTTAAAAAACTAAATTATTAAACATACCAAATACCACAGATACACATATTTAGTAAAGTTGTTCTGTTTGATAATTTTTTTAGATTTATCATCTTATAACATTTTTCTGCAACCAAAATAGCTGAAAATAAGTTATTAAACACCAACCTTAAGTTATTACATTGTACTTGTTATAATGTCTCATTACCTTCCAGACTTTGGCCCTCAGATCAACAGGCAGTGGTCTTCCTTGAATTATATTTCTCAAAGTTTCAAGATCACAACCTCCTGCTTCCAGAGCTTCTTCAAGGTCTTTTTCCCTAAAAAAAAACAAGTCCTATTTATTAAGATAAAGTTTAGTTCTTCTTTTTTATTTTCTTATGCAAGACTCATTTATAAGCATATCCTATAAAATGCTGTGTCTAAGAAAAAAAGGTTCTTAGTAGTCAAATTGTAATGCCAAGGCATACACAGCATTTTGTTTTCTTGGAAGGGTATCTCAGGCTTCACAGAGCTAATTTACTGTTACTATGTATGATGCAGCTCTAATAAGCTTAGCTATCTGTTTTTGTAAAATTAAAGAAATTTAAAAAAAGAAGACAGGGCAAGCAGACTGACAGTACTAAGAAGTCACAATAGCAACATTGAAGGTAACCATAAAGACTAACACTGAGACTTTATACAGCACTAATGCTGTGCCAGGCACTGTTTCAAACATTTTACATGTGAATTTTTTTTTTAAACTCTACTGGTTGAGAAACAGCTCAGACCTATATCTGATAAAGAACGGTGTTTGTTTATTCTTTTTTGACCAAGATGTACAAAGCAGCCTGTTAAAATTCAAAGGATTGTTTGTATCCATGAAAGAGAAAATTTTACAGAATCTTTGATCAATAAATACCACAGTTTTTAATGATTTAAAAGTACAAATGAACTGAAAAATCATTTACTCAGATGAAAGCATTTTACGAAACAAGAAAACTAAAAAATTTCCAATTTCAGTGCAAAATCCTGATTTCTTCTTAAAGTAACTTTGTAAAATTCCTTACTACTTCAGAAAACAAAGCTAGTCCTTGAGGGCAAAAAGCCCAATCCTCAAAGTACTTTTTAAATCACAATAAGGCACAAGCAGCTGCTGTTGTATTCTTTGATGCTGCCCTGTCCCCAGGGAATCACAAACTTGGTCCCCAGGAGTACAACTATCCCAGGAGTTCCTTTGGAGATCAGAAAATGCTTCACCTTAAGTAGTAAAAGACACTTTTCACAAACTAAGTAATTGAATTACAATTGTGCTTGTAAAAGTAGTAGAAGAGCTGAAAATAGCGCAGTTAAATAATTGATAAAAGAGCCAAGTTTCTATCAAGAGATAAGTAGTTAAATCAAGAATTTTGCTTCCTGTAAACCAAGTTTCTTTTTACTTTTGAATAAGCAAAAGCAGGACATTCAAAATCAGAACACATATTTAAGACTGATAACTTCACCTAGGTCTTCTCAACTCCTCTTGAGTAACATGCCACCAATTATCCCCTCTCTCTCAACTTCCACTTCTCTTTCTCCTCATCCTTTTCCTCTGAGCCAAATAGGTTCAACTTTACTACTAGAAATAACATCAACAACAACCACAAAAACTTCTTCAAATTTTCCAGTTACAACTCTTCATTGTTCCTTTCATGACATACTGTTTGGAAGAATTCTTGACAATATCTGCTGCCGAGTGTCCCTCACCTTTCACTTAACTCCCTCTCTTTTATCACACCCTCTCCATTATTTCTCCTCCCTCTTTGATCCCACCACTCCATAAGGACTATTTTCCTTATGTTTATTACTTCCTTCCTAATACCAAAACCTTTACCTTAATTTGAATTTTCTAAGACATCGAACAATTCTCCTTTCTCCAAAAAAAAGACATAAATGGTTAAGTACACAAAAAGAATTTCAAAACCATTAACCATTTAGGGAAAGTCAAACCAAAACCACAATGAGAAACCACTCCACACAAGGATAGCTAACATCAAAAAGACATAGTAACCAGAGTTGGCAATGATGTGGAGAAACTGAAACCCTCAGACATTGCTTGCAGGAGTGTTAAATGGTGCAGTCATCTTAGAATTCAGTTTGATAGATTTTCAAAATGTTAAATAAAAAGTTATCAAATGAACCAGCAATTCTATTCCTAGGTATATACACTCACACAAAAATCTGTACATGAACTACAATGAAATACTATACCTCATACCATTAGAATGGCAAGTATCAAAAAAGGGTAAAGAGATGGAGAAATTAGAAGCCGTGTGCATTGCTGGTGGGAATGTAAAATAGTTCAGCCACCATGGAAAAGACTGGCAGTTCCTTAAAAAGTTAAACATAATTACTATTTAATCTAGCAATTCCACTATGGTTATATAACCAAAAGAACTGAAGGCAGAGACTCAAATAGATATTTGTACATCCATGTTCATAGCAGTATTATTCACAACAGCCAAAAAGTGGAAACAACCCAAATATCCATTGATAAATGAAAAGATACACAAAATGAACATATAATGGAATATTAATCAGCCTTATAAAGGAAATTCTGATATATGCTACAACAAGAATGAATTCTGAAGACAAATGCCAAGTGAAATAAATGAATCACAAGGGGCAAAACTGTATGATTCCATTTATACTGGGTACCTAAAATAAGATTAGTGTATTTTTAATTTGGCTCTTTCTAGGTGTCTGTTAAAGTATACGTGAAATACATAGTGTGTACACAATCAACTTTAGAGAGAACACAGGGCTTAAAGAAACATGAGTTTAAGTCCCAGATTTTCCACTAATTGGATCTGTTATCTGACCACTGTAAATTTGTCCTCTCATTTCTGAAAAGGTAATAATACTCCATAACTTTCCTTCTCATCGAGTTGCTCTAAGTGTGAAATGAAGTGTTATATATAAGCATCTCATATAAAGGACAAAGTTGTCTGCAAACATATAATACCGTCTTACACCTTCTTGCTGAAATTATTAAACACCAAAGCAGTAAGTTTTATGTAAAGACTTAAAATAAGAAAAGCACATACTAAAGCATTCCTACTCATCTATGAGATGCTATGTCAGCTTAACAATAAGAAGAAACTCCTTTATCCATAAAGAAAAATGAAAACTCGAAATAAATAATTCATTTAGTTATCATTTGCCCAACTTAGGTCAAAAGGTTAGACAGACTTGAAAACAAATACACATTAAATGTCAGGAACTAAGTTTTCTTTTAACTGAACGCTAACTTACTGCTCTTGCCTTTCCATAAGAAGTAAATGGATCTAAGAGCATCTAAATTAAAGACTGATTTGTTTTCTACTTGTAATTCTCATTATCTAAGTAAGTCACTTCAAGCAATGGTCCTTTTCAAGCTTTATAGTCCTATTCCACTCTGCTAGAATATGTAATTTCCCAAAACACTAGCACTAGGATACCTTCATATGATATCTTCATGTATTATTCCTAGGGTTAAAATAATGGAAAAAGTAAAGTGCCCAAGCACAGCAGAACAATGACCAATTTTGGTCTTAAATCTGTTTCACATTTTCCTTAAACACTACATAGCAGCTTGAATATAATCAGAATTTAATTCTTTGCTAAACGAATTATGAATGCTTTGCTAAAACTCGACCTCAGAAAAATAAGATGTTCCATAAAAAGCCATACCAGGAGCCAATTACAGAACCCACAAAAGCATTGGAATCAGATAATTTATAAAAATGATGGATAAAGTGTTAGGTGATAAGACATTTAATATACACTATAGAAAGATAAATTCCTCTGATCAACTCATCTTACATCATCTAGAACCTTGCAGCAAACCAGCAGAATCACCTATGAGCTAGTAAGTCACAAACACAGAATCTCAGGTCCCAAGCATAGCTACTGAATCAGAATCTGCATTTTAAAATGCCCTGGTAATCCCAGTGCACATTTAAATCTTGAGAGGCACTGATCTAGAGCACAAGTGAAAACCAATAAGTAAGTAAAAGTGACATCTTGAACTTACAAGATCTTCAGGTCCCCTCCTGAACCTTTTTGGAGATGAAAACACAACTTTAATAAATTTAACTGGCTAGTTTCACAGATTAGGAACAAACTGAGAGATAACAATGACAACCAAGAAAAAGGGGAAAACTTATAAAAAGCAATCTCAACAAGTGATGGCTATATGAGGTCACTTAATATAGCAATAAATCTTCCCAGTCTGCCTATATAGGCCCTGAAGGTTTCATTGTATTATAGAAGTTTAACAGTAATTGATGTTTCCTAAGTGTGCCTCCTCTAACTAGATCACAAATTCCTTGAGGATAGGGACCTAGTTTTATTCTTATACACTTACATTTGTAAATGAATTTTAGGTTAGGCAATGAGATGTGTAATACATTTCAGAAAAATTTCCACCTGAAAAAGTTAAAAATGTGATAGCACTTTCTAAAAAAAGAGTTAAGCCTCCCCAATTGTACAACAACTCATTTAATAAGCATTCTAAGAGCAGAGGTTTTACTCAAGCTATGTCATTCCTGACTATTTCTAGGGAACCAATGAGTGGAGTAAGTAGGGAAAAGGGTAAAAGATTAGAAGAGACTAGAGGGAAAGTAGAAATCACAAAACACCTCAGGGTTCTACCATTAATGAAAATACAAAGAACAACAATGGAAAACTATACCAATGATACAGCAACACTAGAAGAGGATATCTTCTAAAAGAAAGTACATGTAACAACAATTCTTGCTGCGCTTCTTGTCCCTGGGGAGCAGACACATGCTCACAATTCTTCTAATCTAAGACCTCAAACACAACGTAATTCCAGAAACACTTCCTCTCCTTAACTTCTTTTTTTTTTTTTCCAGTGACTATTTTTTTCTTTTCAACATCTTGTTCTGCTCCTCCTGGCCTTTGATCAGATTACAGCAAGTTTATGATCCAACAATTCACTCTTCCAAAACAGCAAATTTCATGGAACGCTTATTATTATTTTCCAAACAAAGTATTAGTTTTCTTTTTAATATAAGATTTATTTTTATTTATTTATATATACAAGAACTGGGGTATAGGCCAGAGGTGCGGAGGGTGAGAGGATTCACTAAAGACAGAGTGGGGAGCAGAACAGGCAGATCTACTGAAATACACTGCTGAGGGGAGCAGCGGGCAAGACATGAGGGGTCTGCCATGCCATGTGGGTTAGCACCCTGGCTAGGGATCAAACTCAGGAGATGGAACTGAGGCAGAACTCAGGCTGCAGTGCCTGGTGATAGCTTGATAGTGCTAAGACTTTAACCCCTGCGCCACCAGGGAGGCCAAAATATTAGTTTTCTTGCTTGTGTCCTTGTTTATGATGCTACTCCATTCAGAGGCCTTTCCCATTTCTTAATTTGACTCTACACTATCCAATGTTAGCCACAAGCCACGTGTAGCTATCTAATATTTGAAATGTGGCTAGACCAAACTGAGATGTAGGGTAAATGTAAACTACACACTGGACTTTGAAGACATGATACAAAAAAGATGTAAAATTATCTAATTGTTTCTTAACAATTATTACATGTTGAAATAATATTTTAGGTATATATGATTAAGTAAAATAAAGTTAATTTCACCTCTTCTTAGTTTTTAATGTAGTTACTAGAAAACTTTAAATTACCAATGACTCACATTACACTTCTATGAACAGTGATGATCTAAATCCTACTCACTCTTCAAGTTCTGATTCAAACACCTTAGTTTTCATGAAGCTCTCCCCAGTAACATCAAAGGAAGTGGTTTCTGCTCCCGTGAACTTTCATAACAATTTTACTCACATTCCTAAAGAAATGAATCAATTCCACCTTGTTGCTTGTTGAGTGTACCTGCCACAGTTTCCCAAATCCAACATAAACAAACTGAGCAAAGAAACTACATCAATGTTTCTTTGCAAGTTTTCCTCCTACATCTTAAAGAGCACATGCTTAAAGATTATGTTTGATTTCTAAGTATAGATTATTAGGTTACTAAATGTAGGTGACTATATCTGCTATTCATTTGAAAGATTTCCACTTTTTACCCTCAGAAATTAAAGTCCACATCTACACATGACCTGTATTACTTTTAGGCAAACTGACTGCCAGTGAACTGTATGCATATAATATAATCCAGGAAATCTAAAACTGTCTAATACACGTAGGCAATACAATAAGATGAACTATAATGATTCAACAAGCCTCCAAACGTTCTCCCCCCATCCCCATGATGTTGTCCCTAAAACTGTGTTGTGAAAATCAATTGATTCAAAAGCGGGAACCTTCCCCAAAGATGAACCACACTGGAAGAACGACCTAAATATCAAAAAGTAACTGAAGGTCCTCCCCACAACCTCAAGTATAAATCAGGTAAGCAGGCAAGGGTTTGGAAGCCGCAAGAGCAATGACCCACATCGTATCCAAAGCTGTGGAAATCGAGTTTCGAGAGTGACAGGAAGGAAAATGACGACTTGTTTGAAAGAGAAGAAAAATGGAAACTATTGGAACGCGAAACGAGAATAAAAACTAGGATAAAATCTCAACTACGTGGGAGGGATCCTCTTTGGGTGTATCAATGAACCTATGAACCCACAGGCAAAGGTCTCGGTGATAATTTCAAGTGGTCTTTTCTTCAAAATGTACCCCAGTGCCTCAGAACTGCATCCCAGAAACTTCCTTCCTAATCAGCCTACTGTAATTCCCGCGGCAGGGACCCTGGCCAAACCCAGCGGCGAGGCCACCTCCCAGCACATTTCGGATACCGGTGGACGAAGGAGACGGACCAAAGTAAGGCCCACCATCTGGACGCCACCCTCTTCCTCTGAGTCCGGCCCCAGCCCCCAGGGTAGGAAGGGGCTGGAAGAGGGGGCCGGACAGGCTGAGCGGACTTGGCCGACAGAGGGGGCGGGGCAGGGCTCTAGACTTCATCCAGAACCGGCCTTCTCATTCCATGCCGGCGCTTGCCGGGCCTCAGGAACCAGCAGGTTGGTGAGGAGGCAAAATACAGAGGCAATGAGAATCAGCCCCAGACTTTCACTCACCAGCCGTCGCCGCTCGACGTTGGCCGCGGCAGGACCTCGTCTCCGTCCGCCATTGCTGTTGACGTCCACGTCACTTTGCCGAAAAGTGGACCCGGCGCCGAGACAACTCCGAGACCCAGTGTCGTAAAAGGTCCTCCGAAGTCCGGGCTGAGCTTCTCAAGAAGGAAAGAAAGAGGGAGGAGAGCAGGCCCGGGAGGTACGCGACGTCACGACACCCGCGGTTTGGAGGCAGCCTGGAGGAGACTTGCTGGAGGTGCGGCCGGGCCAAGACTCCATGTCCCAGGATGCCGCGGGGCCCGCCGGGGAGTGGGCGGGGCCGCGGTGAGCGCTTCCAGCGGGAGGTCCCCGGGTCCTGAGCGTCGCTTCTAGGCGTCCGCCGGGCGTCTTCATTCCATCTGGGAGTCAAACTGAACGGTCAGAAATGGAGAGCCTTAACTAGTGGAAAGAGATGGGGAGGTGGAAATTCCACAGGGAAAGCAGAGGCAGGAGGATAGCCACATTTCAGCCATTTCTACTGTAACAATAGGGTTAGAGGAAAGAGTGGGCGTTAAGGAAAGAGCTCGCCCACCCTATTGAGGGCGCGGTCAAAGGACAAAGTGGAGGCCAAATAAGTGCTTTATGTCTGACTACACTGAAACAGTGCTAACCTTCAATAAGAGAACTGCAAGGTTAGCAGCAAACCGAAATGAATTTATTCGGGAATAGCAAGGACACGGATTTAGGCAGAAACCTAAGATGTGTCCCAAGGAAGGGTGGGGGTGAGTGGGTGGGGTGGGGTTGGGGAGAGTGAGACGGTTTTCTGATTGAGGTAAAATGGATGAGGTAATGAAGAAGTCAAGGTACAAATGGTCAGGTCACAAGATAAAAGTAGGTAAAGTTCACTTTATCACACCTTTCAAACAGGATATTCCTCTTATTTCTCTGATCTAGCCCAGTCCAAGGGTCACATTCAGTTTAAGGACAGTATAGAAGCATTTTCCGGGGTGGCTTTCTCTGGCCATATTTTAATACGACTCCAATTCTGTTATTTTTCACAGTACTTTAGGAATTATTTTCTAGCTTCCCAATTTAATAAACATATCTTTCTAACAATCTGGGAGGTCAAGTCCAAATTTAGAAATCTAGAACTCTTGGAGATCTAGGTGAGGAGAGCTGTTACATTATTTCTCTTCCCATACCACCTCTCCTTCCCGTGACATGGATGGACACCTTGGCCTCCACATCCTAATTCTGCCCACATTAGCACCAAAATACTGGCCCCTTGTCTCTCCTGGACTGTCCTTGAACCCACAGGTGGGCACAGGCTCAGGAGGATGGAACTAGAGAAATACTTTTGCAAGTCCTGAAACCAACACTGATGAATGGAGCTACAATGGATCAGTATGGATAGTATGAAAAATATGTTAAATAAACAAAATAGACTTTAGAAAGATAATTAAAATATGATGTAATTTATAATTGGTGTTAAAAACAGGAAAATATAGTGTTCCTGAGTAGTGCGTTTAAAAATACAGGGAAATGATATATAGAAAAATCGGATTAGCAGTTCTTAAACACAGCAAAACATTAACTAAAGCAGTGAAAACATTTTATTCAGAAACTGACGGGAAAGAGCTGAGCTCCATTCTTGTGCAGAGGTGATTTGGCAGTTTGTAGGGAGAGTGAGGAGAAGAAGATTCAGAGTCAGAAAAATGAAAAAATACAAAGGGTTGGTCATGTGATGAGGCCAGCTGTGTCTGCTAGCTGGCAGTTTTCAAGTGAGGCTTCTGCCCTCCCACAGAGACTGGGAGACAGAGGCCCTATCTTTCCTCATTACTACATTTCAAAGGAATGATTCTCAGGTCCTTGAGAAAGATCTTCTGAGTTATAAGAGATACATACAACTGTAAACCCTTTATTGTAAATGTTCCAACATAGAGAGGTCAGGGAATTATTATCAGGTGTTGACTAGAACAAATTGTAAATTCTTCTGGCAGTCTCAAGCAGGCATTTTAAGGGGAATTAGAGTTGAGGGGGTGTTGAGGGGAGCTGAGGTCATCCTAGGGACACAGCTTTATTTTGTTAGAAACCATGCTAGAGATTGTCCAAGTCTTTTAGCTCAGGACAGAGTTATTTGCCAAAAATTTTGCAGTTCTCACAGTTACTTTGTGAGGAGAGAAGGAAATGGCTTCAATTATATTTTTTAATACTTTATTTCTTAAGGACTGATAAGTGTTTGGTAGCCTTTATAGAATTTATACTTTGGTGTCTAAAGTGTTTGCTAATTTTTTAAATTGTTTGATTAAAATAAGCACAAAGCATTGCACAACTATGTCATTAACTACTGAAACCATGTTCACTCTTCCCAAAAGGGAGATAATGCAGGGACATATATTATTGTACCTACTTCCATGCCCAGGATCTCTACATCATGTTCAGTTCTTCTATGCGGAAACTTTCTTTTTAACACACAATGGGAGTTTAGATGACAAGTATCAAAAAGAATAAAAGGTATGAATATAGGTCAAGTTACCATCCTAATATTCAAGATCTCTGCTGGGTCCCTTCAATTAATTGTTATCTGTGGGTTTGCAGATGCTTTTCTAAAATGATTTTTAAAATCGTTAAGTTAGTAACATAACAAGTAATTGTTCATTGGTTAAGGTGATTCTAATCCCCAACTGTACTTCATTTTGAGTACAACTGAATCAGTGATTCCTTTATACTATGTGGTAAGAATATTATTCATTAAAATATGTCTCTTGACATTTTCAAGCATTACTTCATTCTGTAGAAGTTGAAACTTCTGACTTCCATATTCTTTAACAGAATCAGAGTCAGCTTCTTCAACATGCAACTTGCATAATAAATAACACAAGACTCCATGCTTAAAAGCACCCTGCACTTCTAATGCTTAGTGTTCTGCTATTGCCATTTTCGTTTTGCATTAGGCACCCCACAAATATGTAGCTGGGTCTATACTGGGTCAATTTGATGTTGATATATAATCCATTTGGGACAAGATTTCAATTGTAATTATTTAGTAATACTATTTTTAGGAGCATTTATATCATCTGTTCTTTATCAACCTGTTCTACTTTCTGAGAGATAATGACACCCAATGTCATATTCTCCAGTGATAATTTTAGAAATCTGGTTGTTAGGTCAAGTCCTTGAACTTTGGTTCCTCTTCCTTATACAGATTCCACTGGTTCACATTCTTTATTTAAAGAAAGATTTATGTATGCATACAAGAGCTGGGGTGTAGGCCAGAGGTGTGGGGTGGTGAGATGGTTCACCAGAGACAGAGCGGGGAGCAGAACCGGCAGATCTACTGAAATATACTGCTGAGGGGAGCAGTGGATGAGATAGGTCTGCTGCGCCATGTGGGAAGCTCCCTGGTCAGGGATCAAACTCATGCTGCAGTGGCTGCTGATAGCTTCATAGCGCTGAGACTTAACCTGTTGGGCCACCAGGGAGGCCCTCCACTGGATCACATTCTACAGTGTTTGCATGGGTTTGACTTGTTGAAATCTGCTGAGTTAACACAGACCTCCATGGTAGATGAGTCTTCTACCCACTAGCCCTTGTTCTTCCTTCTTTTGCTGTGAGTCAGGGTCATTCACATTTTTCCTCACCTTGCTTTGCCTTCTCAAAAGATAAACACTACCCTGACTTGTTAATCTCCAGGCTGCTGAGTTAGTACAAATCCCTGGTTGTTGAGTGTTCTGATCACAAGCCCTTCCACTTGCTATGGATCTTGTTTGTCCACGTTTCCCCCCAGCATTTCTCACTTCCTGAGATGATAGGAACAACACTATGCCCACAGAATTTTTTCTAGCTGGCTGCAGATTTTTGTGTTGTAACTTTGTATTTTGTGCCTTTAAAAAAATCTCAAGGTCCGCCATTTATCTGGATTATTATGTGCTAAAAAAATATATATATATAGAAGCATAGAGTTGTAAATTGAATTTGTTAAGCTCAAGTAGCGGACCTCTACTTAAAAAAAGAAAGAGCTAGAGGAGATTTTATTAAGAAATAATTTGCCTGTATTTTCTTACCTTACCCTTTTCTCCTAATTGTAAGATTCCATTGATGATACTAGGTGATTTTCTCTGCTTTTATCTTTCTTTATATTCCCTGGAGCAGAAGTTGGAATTTCTTTTATAGTCCTGGTGCTATTATGCTGAGTTGATAATACTAGTGGAGACCATCTGGATCTATGCATAATGCAGCCATCCCAAGGTGCATCTCCCAGAAAGGCACAACTGATCATCCACATCATCATCCTTGCCTGCGTTTGCATTCCAAGTAGGAAGCTGTGTTATTATTTCATATTATCATTGGATAAAATCAAATTAATTTTTTATAAAGAGACAAAATTCCTTGGTTTTGAATGAAACTAAGAAACAAAAATATTTTTGTCTGTTTTTGGTGCTCTGAGCCATGTCATTTTTATTGTATTATACATACTTTGTTCATATTATGACATATAGTTTATTCTCACCAAGTACTTGTTAAATGAACTAAGTTTTTTTTAAAAAAGTATTTTGGAATGGATGAAGTCATTCATCTATAATATACAGAGATGGCTGGCTGGGATGGGGTTGGGGGTAGGCAGGGGTTATGAACTAATCTGTGTGATCAGTTGTTACATTGAAGCAGTAGAGTTTACTCCACTTTTTGTTACAATAATTATAACATTTCTTTTAAAAAGAGAGAAGTTGCTCTTGATCTTTTATTTATATTCAATCTTTTGATTTTTATGCATTGTTAAGAAAAGATGAAGGCCTACTAAGATGTATTAATCTATTACCTTTTAAAAAATTACCTCAAAACTCAGTGTCTTAGAACAAAAGACACATGTACCTCATAATTTCTGTGGGTCAGGAATTTAGAAGCAGCTGACTGGATGTTCTCTCTCAGGGTCTCTTGAAGTTACAGTCAAGATATTGGTCAGAGTTGCTGTTACGCAGTCATTTAAAGGCCTCATTGATTCTGGAGGATCCACTTCTATAGTAGTTCACTCACATGCTTGACAAGTTGGTGTTGCTGTTGGCAGGAGGCTAGTGATCCTTCCAAATAAGCTTTTCCATGGGCTGCTTGAATGTCCTCTTAACATGGAATCTGGCTTTCCCTGGACTGAGGAGTTGAATAGAGATTAAGATCCAAACCACAATATTTTTAATGACTTAACCTCAAAAGTTTTCCACCATCATTTCTGCAGTATCCTACTGGCTACACAGGACAGCTCTATTTAATGTGGAAAAGAACTACACCAAGCCTTTACTACTCAAAGGCAAGAATTACTGAGGATCATCCTAAAGACTGACTGCCACTTGAGGTAACATTCAATACTGTACATTACTCGTCATCTAAACTTGCCTGAGATCCTGGCCCATTCATCTCTGCTCTCCTAAATTCTATTTCCTCTGAACTTTCGAAGAATGATCAGTAGACCCTTTCTTCTGGGCATTAAGTCATACGACATACTGTATTTTTTACCGCTGAGAGCCAATAGTTGTTAAGTTCTTTTGTGTCCTTAACTACACACTACAAGGCTAAAAGTATAGCTGGTACCCAAAAGTTCTTGAATAACAACCTTTTGGGGGTTGTTTCTTTAGATATATGTTAGATGTCATGTGAGGATTTCAGAATTCTAAACTTTCACAGAAACTTTATTTGTCATTTTACAAGGACAGTTGTTTTCACAATTATTAAAATTACCTCAGTTATTTGTAACTTTTAAGTCCCATTGAGATCTTCCTTCCAGTACTCTTTAAATTACTGAAACTTAACATTTGATTTAATGATGAACAAAACCAAGTTAATTCTCATTCACAAATGACAAATGAACAGTTGTCAGACGTTTCAACATCTACTTTTAAGGCATTTAAAGGTGTTGACCAAACAGTGATATAAAAGAGCTGAAAATGCTTCTCTGTTTACCCTTAAAATATTTGTTCTTGCTGATTGAAGTTGACTCTTAATAGGTTATGTGGGTGGATCCAAATATGCCTAACTGCTCTATGATTTTGTCTTTTTAAAGTTCATTTCCTTTATTTTATTGCATTCTAACCTACCTCAAAATTGTTACTCACAGTCATATGGCTTGAACAACATTTTCTCTGTAACCTCTCTCAAATAGAGTTATTCATTTCTGCTTTTTGCTATCATTTCCCCTTAAATAGGACTCAATATTGTATTTATCATACTTGAATTATGTGTTTATGTGCTTGTTTCCTCCACTAGACATGAGATCTTTGGGACCAATTTGATATGTCTTTACATTTCCAAAGCCTGTACAGTACTTGATACATAGCTGTAAAATGCTGTATAAGCGAATTAATGAATGGGTGTATATATATATATATATATATATATATATATATATATATATATATATATATAATTTTACTGCATAAACTTACACAGTGTTCGCTGTATTTCAGACATTGTTTTAGGCACTTCTGTTAAACCATTTGATCCTTCCAACAACCCTATGAATGAATATGAAATCTGAATTCAAGTTAAATCAAATGAGCAAGTCACTTTATGTCTTCATGGTTTAAGAAGAACTCTTAAAAAGTAGAAATTGTCATGTTTCTATTAAATAATAAAGATAAGTTAGTAAAGACACATAAAAGATGAAGAAGGAAGGCATTACTTCAGGGTTCTTAACATCACAAGTAAAATGCTATTGCTCAATTGGATGATTGTGCTTCTGCCTACTGAAGTCCTTCCTGGGAGAAGCAGAATCTTGTGTCAACAATTTTAGCCTGAATCACAATAATTCTTTCCTACCATAGAAACTTTATTGTATTGATTTATACAAACATTTGTCAACAGAGACAAGGCCTATATTCATATAAAATGATAATGCTTAAATTTTGCCTAGCCATAATCTTTACAGTGTCATAAGAAACTCTCCATAATCCATAACCCCAACATTCCCTCCATCTTCAATCTCTTTCCCCAGATATATTAATGACTCACTTAGATAAATAGTGCCCAGGTATCACTATCTAAGGTAGAGCTATGGGAAAGAACTTAAGGGGGAACTGACATAATCAGGTGCTGAAAAGCACCGGGCATGTTGGTTGTTGGGAGAGTAGGCAGTGAAGGAGAGTGGCTCAGACAGGATTTGACGGAATGGAGAGTCACTGAAGGCTCTCAAATAGAGGAACATGATCCAAAGAGTTTTAAAAAGATGAATGTGAAGTTGAGTTCAATTTGGAATGAAAGTGGAAGATATCAGAGACAGGGATGTAGTAACATCCTAAACTGCTATTAGTCACAAAACTCAAAGAAAAGTAATAAAACTTTAAAGATTGTGAGAAGAGAAAGATTGAGGGACAGGGTTCCTGATTGGATATGAAAAACAAGGGGCCGGGGGAGAGAAGTGGTTCAGAAGGTGATGGGTGCAGCATGACTAGAGCCCTCAGAAGACAATCTGGGATAGAAGTTTGATGGGATGGATATAAAATATTAGACAATCAGAAACAGGACTCTGACTGAGAAAATGAAATATGCGTGATGATGCAAAGCCTGTAAAGTCCTGATGCTGTTTTTTTCTGTAAGAGGAGAAGTAGCCATTCTCATATGCCACTATGGGACATGCATTGGTGCATCGTTTTTTGGACTGAAATTTGGAAATGCTTATCAACATCTAGGATATGCATACTCTTTGAAGCATTCTCTTAAGAATTTGTGTTATAGAGATATTCGCACAATTGAGCAAGAATGTATTCAAGGATATGTTTGGCTTGTAATGTCAAAAAAATGGGAATCAACCTAACTGCTGCTCATCATTGAATGGCACATTAATATGACGAAAGAGATGTACCGTTTCATCATAATAACCCGGGATGTTAAAAAAAAAAAAGTGAATGTGGGAACTTCATCTCTAAGGATTCTAACTCTAATTCTAATTCTAATCCTAATTCCAAAGTTGAACCCAAATGCATAAGTGTTTTAATAGTTCCAGATGTGATGCTAATGAGCAGGCAGCATCGAGAAACATTGGCCCAGATTAATCTTGAAACTCTACTTGGAGAACTGAAAAACACCTGACCTCTAGAAAAGTCACTGATGGAGGTAGAGCTGCTTCATTAAAAAAATTAGAGGCTTATGGTAGAAAACCTAAAAAGCTGATAGCTGAGTTATCGCCCCAGAATTAAGGTTAATGACTTTGAACCAGAAAACTTGTGTTGGAAGTAATTTGATTACATGTACAATTAGATGTGGGGCAGTTTTTCAGGAGAAGAGCAGAGTAAATGCCTGTGGGGATCTATATCACCTTTGAGATTCTGTTCTCTGTTATGTGTTTCAAAGACTTAAAAAACAAGCAAATATTTTAGGAGTTTAATGCATGGGGTACCTGAGGTCCTAGAAAATTTTGTCTTTTATTCTTCAGCATGGTCCAGCTGCCAGAACTCCTGGCTCCCAAACTCCAATGATTTTCTTCAGTTGAAGAAATTATAAAGGACGTCAGATTCCTTGTCCTGGCTCAGCCACAATCAGGAAAATGTGGCTTTACTGAAATCATCTACTCTCAGGGGCTTGCTTTCCTCAGATGAGGTATATGGAACTAGCTGGTCTATCCAGGCCCCTCTTCAGCTTTACCAAGTTACACTAGGTGGCACTCATGTAGCTTCAATGGAGAATGGCTGACCTAATTTGGCTGCCAGGCTTCTGTGTCCCTTAAAATATCCAGGGACATGCTAGGTGCAACTTGAAAAAAATGCAGTTTTAGGAGACTGCTTGGGCCTTCTTTTATCAAGAAGAGCTTTTAAATCTGTGCGTACCTGTTCTATTTTACCAGCTACATCCATTAATTATATACTTCTGATTTCGTGGTTCTCTCCTTTTCATCATCTCAAATTTTAAAATATTCCATAAAAAAAGCTATTATAAAGTTTAGCTATATTTGTAACATTTTCCAGACATACTTTCTTGTGTGACATAAAAGCAGGTGGTATTACATTAGCAAGTTCTAAGTTCTCCCAGTCATGTGCTATTACACGAGTAACTTCCAGGAAACAGTTCGGTCCCAACACTAAACTTCAAAAAAGTGACCACTGAACTGGGTCAGCCAGACGTGGTTCTGGTACAAAGTCTAGTTCCCCCCAGCTTCTTCGTCCTGATGTTTCCTGGAGGTTCATTCTGGTCTAGGTTCATTTCAAGCCAGTTTGGCTCAATCTGGTTTCAGAACTAACTTCAGAGGCGGAGGAGTTGAGAGTCTCCATGATCAGGATATCCCAAAAGTGATCATTTTTTCATTAACAAAATTTATCCAAGTTACCTTTTGGATGCTTTTCCTTCAATCAAGGCTCACAGTATTAGCATTCATGAGTTTAGCAACAAATATGAATATGGAGGAACTGAATTTGAACTCTAACTCTGAGATCTTAAAAGAAATTATAAAATTTCATATTGTTGATTTTTTTGGGAGTAAAGGTGTATTGCATTGACTTCATTACCTGTCAATGAAAGGGGGCATGAGCTTTCTGGACTGAAGTATAGTCATAATATTCAGACCTAGGGGTGGGGTAAGGTGTGGTACTATGCTAGGGTAAGGGAATGAATGCACACATTTGTAGAAAACTAGAAAGCTCTAAAGGCAGAATACTAACAAACAGCAGTAGAATTATGGACACCTTTATTGCCATTTGTATACTCTTCTATAATTCTCAAGTTTTATATATTAATCATGAATTTGTTTTGTGTTTTATTATTTCAAAATTCAAAAGAAAAAAATGAAGGAAATAAGAAATCAATTTTCAACAAAGACATTTGATATTTGTAGATTACCTTGTTCATGGTTAAAAAAAATAGCTCTGTGACTTCAAAAGAAGACTGTACAACTTATCTTGGATGTGAAGATTACTCTGGTCTGATCCACTGATGGCAAAGTGACATCCAAAAGACTTTTATTAACATTATTAAGGTTGTCCTAAAGTAAACAAAAGGAACCCTTAATATGAGAGAGTTATACATTTAATTTATTATTATTTATAGTATCTCCTTTTTAAATAAAAATGTACTACTTTAAGTCTGGGGTTACCTTTCTCTTACCATGATGTTTTTACCTTTCAATGTCTCATTAATTCTACAGAGCTTGCGAATACCCATTTGTGGCTTCCTTTAGCATTTCTTGTTACCACTTATTATTTCTTTTAACATCCCCAAAGTAGAGAGCACCAGGCTTAGAAAAGATTTGAGGAAAGGTTCTGATCCAGCTTTCACACAAACTAGCTGTGTAAATAGTCAATAGTTAAGTGTTCTGAATTTTGTTTTTCTACTTTTAAAGCAGAGGATGGGTGCTCTAAGTATCTCTACCACCTGAATTATGATAAGAATAAAATGAGATAATATATGGGGGATAGAACTTAAAATTCTACTGGTGGGATATTTTGGAAGTAACTCTTTGGAAGGCTCTCTGGGGAGTGACAATGTGAAAAAAGAGGGAGTGAGCAGGATTGAGCAGTGGAGTGATAATACTCCATTGCTTTCTCTATGAGCCCAACTGGGAGAAACAGCTGGTCAGTGGGAGGAGTTCATGTTGGATGGGAATGGTAGTTCCTTGTACAGTCATTGGTTGGGGCCCGCCCCATGAAATGTGTGACCTGTGCTCCAATGCAAAGCATATCTGGAAGTAGCTTCCAGTAGCTAACAGCTGGAGACTCAGGAAACCACACTTCTTGAAGCTGTATAGCAAGTCCCTTCTTGAAAAGGGGAAAGTGAGTGGCACATCTGGTGTCTGCCACAACTGGGTCTACTATTTGAGATAGTTATAGGTTATGTCTCAAGATTGTGAGATTTCATTTTGTGACCACAGACTTTTCCTTTGATATTGTCCACCCCCATTTTAAGCATTGAATATACTCTTCCTTTCCTCCATGACGCTTATTCTTCTGTTCCTTCCTATGCTGATAGTCACCTCTTTCTGATTTTTCTAGCACGATTCAGCAGCATGGACTTAAAAGCCTGGCATTTTAATGTTGCCCTTTCTTGTTACTCTTAATACTTTGACTTTCTTTCATGACTGTCAACTTATTTCTAATTCTGAGTCACCCCAGTCTCCTTTTCCCTCTTAAATTTGAGTGATGAGCCTTACAGAAGAAATTCATGTAAATATACTACCTGGTAAGCTATACTTCTGTGACAATGAATTTTATCAAGACATTTATGGCTACAATCATTTTAGTCAGTTCTTATTCTCTCTGTAGTTCACCTATTTTGCTTCTAACTTGTAGGAGATAATTGACTTTTGTCATATACTGTCTTATACTTTCTCCCTCTAGTTTTTATGTGGTAATCCCTAAGGACTGGGCTGTGGCCTTTACTACTCTGACTCTTGTTCAACACAGTGCCATGAACTTTTTTGGCACTGAGAAAATTGTAGAATTAGTAAATAATTAAATGAAAAATAACTAAGTTTGTTATATGTCTCCTACAGTCTATGAACAGCATTATGTATTTTATATATGTTTTCATATTACTCTCATTTTGCAGGTTTTAGTATTCCCATTGTATAGATGTATTTGCTTCTTATTTCTTGCTAAATGTAAGTTCCTGAAGAGCCTATATTGTATCTGATTCATTTATATAGCTTTCAAGCTACACTTCTCAGGCAATGCTTGACACAGATTATGCTCAACAGAAGTTAGATGAGGGGTCAAATTAGTGACAGCCAACAAATGAGGGTCAGTGACAAGCTTCAAAACTATGTGTTTAGCTCCAAAAGCTGTACACTGTGTGCTCTGTGATATGGCTCTCTCTTATCATGTTTTTAACTGCTCAAGGACACATAATAATTTAATGACGAAATATGATTTAGAAGAAAATGACCCCATGCCATACTTCAGTCAAAACAGTGACAGAAATTATAGTTGTCAGTTGTTTTATTTACTTCCAAAGAATGTAACTAATATCATAGGGAGACTAATTAGCTAGTTTATGAATTCTCTATTTCCTGATTGTAGTTTTTTCTTTACCTGAGGTCATCCATGACTCTTAATAAATACTACTGTGTTTGGGTGTCATTGGAGAGCCATTTGAATTACATAAATCTTTTCTTTCTTACCTTGAAGACAAGGTTAGCTAATATTTGCATTTGCTAACACCAGTGACAAAATTATAAAACATGAACTAAACAATATACCATTTAGCAGAAAATCATAATTAAACTCTTAATTTTCCTTTCTGCTTGAATATAGTCAACTGAAACCATTTGTAAGTGTAAATGACATCGCAAGCACCAGAAAGATCTTCTAGACAGTTCATGGGTCCCAAAAGAATGCAAATCATTGAGCAATATGTTAAAAATTGAACAGAAGAGCTAAAATTCTGGAATTTCCATTCCCACCACTGTTTATAATGGAACCAAACAACTGTGAATGCATTTTAAATTAATGAAGCCTTCATTCATAAAGCATTTTGTGAATCTTTTAGTGTAAATGCCAACTTTTTAAATCTTGTGATTGCAATATGAAAATGTTTTCCTAAACAATTTGGACTGTTTCATAATAATTCTAGTGGTTTTTTTATTTATGTACCTTTCAAAATTAACCACAATATTGCCAAGGAGAATGAAACAAATGTCTTTTTGAAAGAGATGGGTATTAACCAAATGGAAGAGTATACTGAAAGTTTCTGCTAAAGCAATGAAACTGAAATAGCCTGTAAAACGAAGTACTTGAATTAAATGATCTTTAAGGTTGTTTTCAGTCATGGGGGAAAACGTCTATGGCTCTAACCCTGAAAAAGTATAGCCTATGCTAAAACCTGAATACAATTTACAACCCTACTATTCATAAATTCTTGTCCAATAATATAAGCCAGGTCTGGAGGGAAGTTAGGAATGCTATATGAATTCATCCATTTGTTTTTATTAACTCATGACTCTACATATTTAGTAAAACAGTCATAATCTAACAAGAGCATTTAGAGGCATTTTTAGAAATATCTTATATATATATGTATATATACATATACATATATATATATGATGGTAACAGAATTTCAAAACCCAGTTTTATATTCTAGTTATAATTTTGTCCATATTTATATGAAAAAAAGTACTGCTACTACAGCACCTCTTCTGATCATAATCGTTCTTTCATTCATATCATTGTTACAGTTTTATATACTCCTTATTGGCTCTTCTAAACCTTCTTATTGCTCCTTAAGTACCTCTCCCCTTGTCCTCTCATACTCCAGTGTTGATTCCCTCAGTGCCCCTGAGGAGAGAATGAGGCATTTCCATTCAGAGATGAGCAAACTGAAGCCCAGGGAAATGCTGAAACTAGCTAGTAGGTCATTATGCCTCCGAATCAATTTAGATTATTTCTTTAAAGTTAATTTGAATAAATTTTTTTAATGAAAAGGAATCATTTGGGTAATGAAAATGGCTGAAACCATTTTAGGAAAATTGATAACTGCTAGATCCATTTCAAGACCATTCACTTACCCACAAGGATCCCCAAGAATTTCTAAACAGAATAGAATGTCTCTTCATGTGTCCTCTTCTTGCTATAATACAGACAGATCACTCTAATGGGTTTGGAGATGATTCCCTAACTGTGTAACATGTATGAGGAATGTAGTGTCTGGCACATAGTAAGAGCCAAACAAATATTTATGGAATTAATGAATAGATTTAAAAATTTTAATAGGGCCTTATTTTTTATAAGCTATTTTTTTGGCACAGTTCTTTTGGAAAACAATATGACAACAGGTATCAAGAACCATAGGAATGTCTATGTTATACTTTGATCTGGGAGTTCCACTCCAAAGAATTTTTCATAAAGAAAAAAATCCTATGGGAGTAATCTTGAAAATGTTCTCAAGGTTATCAATCACAGTTGAAATACTGAAACAATCTCGAAGTGTAGGATTGAGTATCTGTGAATGATACTATTTTTGGCACACCAGAGAGTTTCTTCCCTACCCGTTCTTTTACCCATTCTAAACACAGGTGAAAGCACTTGACCCAGAAAGACCAATCAGATTAGCTCATCTCCATTGCTCACAGTGATTGTTTTAGGATGAACCAATAAAAGTTCTTTCCTAGAACTATTTCTTTAGGTTTAGTTAGGAAGACCTCCTCTTTCTTCTATGGTCAAGGGCTGGAAAAATATAACCTTAGCATTTTTGGCTATATGGAGAAAGCCTGATTGTAATGAGACTACATAAGGCTAATACAAAAGAAGAGACAAGTGATAGAAACACAGACTCACCTAGTACATTTCTGAAAACATTGTTTGAGCCCTGCATCCAGTCTCATCTAACATCTCTTCCACTCATGTTCACACCAGTTGCACTAGCCATTCAGTCTTGGTTTTTCTTAAGCTAGTTTAAGTTGGGTTTCTGTCACAAAGAGTCTTGATTACTACATCCAAAGAAAGGTATGCTATATAGCCTTTGAAATAGCAATTATTTGGAATCATGGGAAAATATTTATAATAAAATGTTAAGTGGTAGGAACAAAAACAAAACAGTAGGTGTGTATGTATGAGTATTCAAGAAAAAAGGTAGAGATGCTAATTGTGTTTACTCTGGAGTGGGAGTGGAGAGGTTTAGAACTTTTATTTTATATACTTCTATTACCTGAAAATATTACAGAGAGGATTGCCATTGTCATTTAAAAAGAAATGTCACCCCAAAAAGCACATACCTTAGGATTACCATGATATAAATTTATTTATTCACCTGGAAGATGATGTGACAATGGTTTTTGTACTTAAAAGTGAAATTTTGGTTGTTTATAAAAGTTTTTAAAAAAATATGAAATATTTTATATAAACATTTTATTTATTTACTGACTTTTCAGTAAGAGACATTTTAAATAAAAAAAATTATAAAGCCTGTTATGTGATAACGTTAAAGATTAAATCTAACAAAGAATGAGAGTAATCTCTTTTGTGGGGAGTTTGTTTATAAACAATAGTTACATTTTCAAATTAACATCTTACTTGAACTTTATGGTGCTTGTGAGTGCATTGAGTGCTAGGGAGTAGACTTTTATGGCTATTTCCTTACCACACTCTGCCTCTCTTACCTCCTTTTAATGACAATCTGATTCCAAGTTAATTTATACTAAGACGATGGTTTATACTAAGATTGTACTAAATTGTAGAGAAAATCATCTTTTCTTTTGGTTTATGTTAGTGTTAGCCGTGGTAGTTAATTACATAAGGTATTTTAGCTCTCTCGTACTCAAGTTTTCTTACATGAAAAATGAGAACTCTGGATATACAAATTTGTATATAAAATGTAGAGTTTATCCATAGATGTGACTAGCTGGTTTATTTGGTTTTGTTTAGGGTAAAAATTTTATTAGTGAGTGATTATAAATGGTCACCTCTTCTGGTACATTGAGAATAATAAACTTCACATATTCTGTATTTACATTTACTAAGAAAAGTGAAATACACTGTATTTTTCCTACCCACATATTGAGGTATATGAGATGTTGTTATAATTAGTAACTTATGATTCTAAAGCACTGCTTCCTACAAAGAGGGAAAAAGAGCAGTTAATACAAGACACAACATTTGCTCATTTACAATGCAATAAAGCACTGTTTTAGTTCTTGTCAACAATGTGAAAAGTAACTTAGTATTTTGAAAAAAGTCATTTTCTCTTTACCTCATTTTTTAAATTTATGAAATGGAGACTTACTAACTTCCTTAGATAACCTGCTAGGATTTGTGTACCAATTGAGATTATTGTTGGTTTATACTTTAGAGATAAGAACACATATTAGAGGTATACAGCTTTATAAATTTGCACAAATTGCTAAACATGCAAAACAAGAAGTAGGATATTACCATATGTCAGAAACATCCTCCATATACCTCCAAGTCATTATTCCCCTGCCAAAAGAATATTTGTTATCTTGATCTCTAATATTATAGATTTTGCCTGTGATTGAACTTTACATTAACGAACTCACAAGGTATGTACTCTTTAAGGCCATACTTCTTTCACTCAATGTTGTGGTTATGAGATTTATCCATATAGTTGTGTACAGTCATGGGTCATCTCTTTTCCTTCCTGTGCAGTATGTGATTTTATGAAAACACAAAAATGTATCCATTTCTCTGTTGATAGTTTTGATTCTAGTTTAAGAACTGAAGAATGAATATATGCATTCTGTTGGATAGTTATCAAAAGCTGGGATTGTTTAGTCTATTTTGGTATATACTACCAAATACTTGTTCAAAATAGTTGATCAAGCTAACTTTCCCACTAGTAATATATGAGATAGTTGATTGCTACATATACTTGCCCACACTCAGTAATTCCTCTGTTGAGATTTAACATATGTAAAGTCACTTCATGTGCCATAAATCTTCAAATGCAGGTTGTTTCCCAACTTTATTTTACTGGTTTATTTGTCTTGTTCCAAAGTAATTTAAGGTGACTTAAAGGTAATACTATAAATGCCACTTCACTACTTAGCTTCTCTTCAGACTAATACTGCCCTCTGGGGCAGCCTTAATTAAACTATGCCTTTGTTAATCCAAATAAAAGTAAGTCCAATAACCAAACTAAATTAAAATTTCCTAATTTTAGTTGAGTGTTTCTCAGAAATGCTAATTACATTCTTTTGTTCTATAAACAACAGACACAAATCCCTCCTAACTTGTAGAACCTGGAGTAGCTCAACAAAACACTATAGGCCAGGAAAATTTATCACACAGCAAACACAACTCAATTTAAAATGTAGATCTAATTTCTTATGTAAAGTTAGTAGCCCAAACACTATGAACAGAATTCATCCTAGCTCTTTTATAGGCACTACCTAACTTCTCTACATCTGACATTGTAGGATACTTTGAACAGTTCCACTAGAGTTTCTTTTTGAGAATAAGAGAAATGTAGGATAGAGAAGAAAGGAAAAGCCTATACTTGGTGATATAGTTACTAGTGGATCAAGCACAATTGTGGGTCTACCCTGTGATCTGACAAAAAATGCTCAAGTCCTGAGAACTCTAATGGCCAATTTTTTCTTTAGTGGACATTTAGTTAGTAGATTTTCTCTTTATTCTTCTATCTGTGCAGAAATAAAAGACCAACAATTTAGCAGACTGGCACAGATCATACTAATGAATCTCAAACCTCACGGTCCCACACCAAGAGAATCATAAATTCTGATTCAGTACCCAGGAATCTGCATTTAATAATCAACACAGTTGATTGTGATAGGGTGGTTCTTGGACTTCATTTTGAGAAAACACAGTTATTACACCGGTCCCTTTGGTATAAACCTTTCACACATTCCCATTTAACAACCACACAAATAATCAACACAACTGAGAGGATGCAAATTTTGGCCTGGCACCTGTCTTTGTGTAGATACTCATTATCTGCCCTCACATGAGCAACAGTTTCTTTTTTAAATTATGATTTGATTTTTTAGAGAAGTTTTAGATTTATAGAAAATTAAGGTGTAAAGTATAGAGTTCCCATATACTCCTTAAAAATCCTGTGTTCTGTCCTGTGTCCCCCCTCCCCCAAATCCCTGGTAACCACTGGTCTTTTTACTGTATGCATTGGGTATTCTCAGTGATTGGATTTTAGTCATTCTAAGAGGTATCTAGTGGCAAGTCACTGATATAATTTGCAGTTTCCTAATGACAGATGATGTTGAGCATTCCTTCATATGCTTATCTGCTGTCTATATAATGCTAATATTATCTTACTCTCAATCTGTTTAAATATCTCTATTTGTCTGAAGTCTCTGACTTCTTTCTAATCCCAGTGTACTCTTGACTTCAGGTGCTCAATAGACATCTTGTTCCTTATGTCCTCTTTATTCCTACATTTCACTGGAAATAATGGCACTGGAATTTTCAAACAATGTATCGGTTCCTCTAGAGGTTTTACTTGGGCTGCTGACAGAGAAATCTTTATTATTTCTTTGAAAATGATATTATCCAAGAGACACAGGGAAATGATTAATGAGAAGAGGAGGTACTATTATGAATGTGGCCCCAGGACATTAGATTTATCACAAAATCCTTTTCCATGAGTCAGTTAATCTTAATCCATTTTAGTTTCAGGAGGGATATTTGACTCCATGGAATTAGGAGTCCTTTCCCACTTTTGCTAAACTGCCAAAGCCAATGAATATTCAAGTGAAACTTTACCCAAATTTGGGGCTCTGCTGACCACAAAGGACCTTCTGCCTGAGTTATTGCTCCTGAACCTTTCACACAAACTCTCTCTGGAGAGCACAAAATGAGGGCCAAATTTCTTGGATGAGCTACAGTGAGTTTTCCAAGGATGTGGTTTACCCCAGAAAATACACAGCTAATTTAAGAGACGAGGAAGAAGGCAAGTGCCTTGAGAATTGCATATTGTATATTCTAGGGGTCAAGAATTGACCTCATTCCATATGGGAAACTCTTCCTGGTGTGAACCAAAGAAGTCTGCATGAGGCTACATGCTCTAAAACCCCTGATGACGCTATTTTATGTTTTAGACAGAAAGAGGCCAAAGACCGAGATCATGAAATACAGATTCTGTCTCTGCAATGACTGGGAGACTGATGGTATTTGAGCTGACTGGAAGGAGCTTGAGAAGTCAGAAACTCCTACTTTGTGTTGGTGCTAGTCCTGATCCTAGGATTTAACCGCTATTTTCAGTTTAAAAGAGTTCAACAAGTCTATATATTTTAATATATTCTTATAGGAGAATTTTTCCACAGTCTTTGAGTCTCTGAAAGCCAATAAATCACATTGAAAGAGGCCCATATTATCTGTCTTCCGTCTTCTTAATGCCTCTGCAAGATCATGCATTACCTCATAGAGTTGGTATGTGACAGAGTCTATTTTGGGCCTTCCGAAGATTCTTTCATTTAGTTTTTTCTTGAGAACCAGAGTGCAGAAAAATCTGTGCAACTGGAAATTGCCCCCAGTTCACTGAATCTTGCAGTCCTAGTTTCAAAGAGGTCAGTGTCTTCTTAAGGGCCATGTGGAGACTCCAGTGTGTTGTATGAGAATGCATTCCTTGTGCTAAGATGTTATCTACAGAGCATCTTAGAGTTCTGTTCAGTGATGGAGTGACATAAAATGTCTGCAGCTGAAGAACTTTTTGAGTGGTTAAATAATAGAACTGTTTTAGTGAACCCAATAAACCCTAGTTAAAATTCCCCATTGATATGGAGACTATTCATTTCTAATGAAACTATCAAAACAGGAACCACACACAATTATGCTGTCCTAACATGTTGGAAGATACTGCAGCTGGAAGCTACAGCTATCATCACACTATCTTCTTACTTATATTTGGCTTGTTCAAATGCTTAGCAAACATGTAAAAGCCACTTGGAAAGGCTTTGGGTAGCTGCCATTTTAAATTCCAAGCATGGCCCACAACCCTGAGATTTTCATTTGTTTTGTGGTAAAATATATATAACACAAAATTGATCTTTTTATTTTTAACCATTTTAAAGTCCATTACATTAAGAGCATGTGACATTAAGTATATTCCTATTGTTATTCAACCATCACCACCATCCATTTTCATCTTCCCAAAATGAAACTCAATAACAATTAAATAATAACTTTCCATTCTTCTCTCCCACAGCCCCTGGCAACTATTTCTGTCTCTCTGAATTGGCAATTCTAGGTATTTCATGTAAGTATATTTGAGTATCTCTCCCTTTGTGTCTGACTTATTTCACATAGCACAGTGTCTTATAGATTCATACATAATGTAGCATGTGTTGGAATTTGATTCCTTTTAAACCTGAGTAATGACATGTTTTCTTAATCCATTTATTGTTCATTGATCACTTGCATTATTTCCATATGAACATGTAAGTACAAATTTTCAAGTTCCTGCTTTCACTTCATTGGTTTATACCCAGAAGTGAATTGTTGGATGACATTGTCATTCTATTTTAACCTTTTGGAAATCCCTATTCCACTTTCCACATCAGTTGCACCGCTTTTACATTCTTGCCAAGAATGGGTTCCACTTTCTTCACAAACTGCCAACACTTGTTATTTTCCATTTTAGTGGGTATTTTTTGTATAATAGCTATCCTATGGGTGTGAAATGGCATCTTGTGGTTTTGATTTTAGTTTTTCTAATGATTAGATATTGACCAGCTTTTCATGTGCTTACTGATTATTTTCTTTGGACATGTCCATTCAAGTCCTTTGCCCATTTTAAATTGGTTTGTTTTGTTGTTGTATTACAGTGTTTTAAAGAACATATTATGGACATTACTCCCTTGCCAGATCTATGATTTGTTAATATTTTTTTCCCATAATGGGTATTGCCTTCTCCCTCTGTTGATAGTCTTTTGATGCACAAAAGTTCTTAATTTTGAAGAAGTTCAATCTAGTTATGTTTTGTTGCCTGTATTTTTGGTGTCATATCCAAAAAATCCACAAATCCAGTGTCATCAAACTTGTCCCTTATGTTTCCTTCTATGAGTTTCATAGTTAGCCCAACATGTAATTGTTCTCCTTTAAGTTCATTTTTTTACATGGTGAAGGTAAGAGTGAACTTCATTAGTTACACTTGGAGATCCAGCTTTCCCAGCGCTATTATTGAAAAGACTGTTCTATTTTTATTGAATGATCTTGGCACTCATGGAAATCATTTGACCATATAAGTGAGGGTTTACTTCTGGGTTCTCTATCTTATTCCATCGGCCTAAGTATCTGTTTTTATACTAGTATTGCACTGTTTTAATTGCCATAGCATTTTAGTTAGTTTTGAAATCAGGAATGTGAGACCTACAACTTTGTTCTTTTTCATGATTGTTTTGACTATTCAGAGTCCCTTGAGATTCCATATAAACTTTAGATGGATTTTTCTATTTCTGCAAAAAATGTCATTGGATTTTGATGGGACTGCATTACATGTTTACATCACTTTGGGAAGGACATCTTAATAATGTTAAGCCCTCTAGCCCATGAACATAGGATGAATTTTTATTTATTGCTGACTTCCAAAGTTTGTGGAAGCAACATTTGTAATTTTCAATGTGATTATCTCACCTTCTTGGTTAAGCTAAATCTGAAGTATGCTATAAGTATCAAATTCTTTTTGATGCTATTGTAAATTGGCTTTCATAGTTCCTTTTGGAATGTTCATTGTGTATAGAAACAAAACTGATTTTTATGTGTTGACTTTGTATCCTGAGGTTGACTGACATTTCTTAGTTCTAACAGTTTGTGTAATCTTTAGTTTTCTATATATAAGATCTTGTCATTTACAGAGTTAATTTTATTTCTTCCTTTGCATTTGAATACCTTTTATTCCTTTTTCTTTCCTAATTGTTCTGAATAGAACTTCTATTACCATGTTGAATACAAGTGTTGAAAATGGGTAATCCTTATCATATTCCTCATCTTAGAGGAAAAGTTTTCAGCCTTTCACCTTTGAGTATAATGTTAGCTGTGATTGTTTTATATGTGGCCTATGTTGAAGCAATTTATTTCTCTTCCTAGTTGGTTGAATGTTTTTTTATTATGAAGGGAGCAGAATTTTGTGAAATGCTTTTTTGAGATCATAGACCCTGAGGTTTTGTAACTGGGGAAGTGGCTCTGATTCTGAGCCCAAAAGATACTGGGAGAGGCTTTAACAATTAAGAAATTAGCTTTATTTCCCAAAACTCTGTTCTGTCTCATACCTCTTGGTGAAGGCTGTCAATTGTAGCAGTCAGATTTAGATATTCTGTTGTCAATTGTAGCAGTCAGATTTAGATATTCTGTTTTTTTTACCTGGTTTCTTCAGCCCAGCAATGACTAAGTATAGCATCCTATTCTTTCTTGCTACCAATTGAAGGAAAAAGATAAATCAATTTGGACTTATCACTGAATGACTGGCTAGGTACTAATTTGGGGCATATAAATTCATTTTTTAAGTGTTAACTTATAATACAGTAAAATTTATTTTCTCATATGCAGGTCTATGAATAAACACATACATGGACTCATGTAGCTACTACCACAATCAGATACAAATCAGTTATGTCACCCTAAAAAACCTGCATGCTATCACTATAAAAAACTGTTTGTGTCACTGTAGTGAATTCCCAGTAACTACAAATCTTCATTGCTATACTTTTGTCTTTTTGAGAATGTCAAACAGTATATGAAATGTTTGTGAGTAGAGACTTAAGTGTGATTGATGACTTTGCTAGCAATCATTTTGAGCAATATCTTTCTTGTTCTGCAGAATTGTCCTAAATATCATAGCTATAGATTTGTATATTTTATTTCCCTCAGAATACTAGCCTTTGAACTTCTATGAGTTTTCTGGAAAGAGTGTTAGCGAAACTATAAAGCTAATGGTTGAAGATTGGGACCAATCTTTTAGCCACTGGGCCACAAGAAATAATAGGAAGTAAGGTTACCAACTGTGGTACATGCTCATTCCATGGTCTGCTACCTGCTACCTGTTATCCACACATAAAGGACAGCGAGGAAGAAGTGTAATAAGCTAAAAACTACAAGAATGCACAAGAGATGATTTCTAGCAGTTAATAAAGCATTATTTTTTGTATTCACTACAGTGGCTAGTGAGCTAATTTAGTGGTCTGTTAGATGAAACATCTAGTAGAGAAAAATGGAAATACTCATATTTTATCTATAAGACACTTTAGCTACTACAAGTAATAGAATGTTCAGTTAATGTGGCCAAAATAATAAGGGGGTTCAATATCTCACACAGAAAAACTGTAGAGGTAAGTGGTCCTACGTCTCCATATGTCATGAAGAATCTACCTCCTTCCACCCTCCATTCCACTATTTTCAGTATGAAAACTTTTGGTCCTCAGATTTTTCACTTGTGTACAGGTTGGCCTCTGCAGCCCAGACATCATGTCCTCATGCAAGTGCATTGGTATTTAGCAGACGGAAGCAGGTTTGTTGTCCCCCAACAGACTTTCTCTGATGTCCCACAGAACTGGGTCCCTCAGCAATGTATCTAGCATTTTAGCATCTATCATGTGATGTGGGTTTGGACAGGAAGGAAGAAGTGTAAGGGAAGTGACTGGCAGATGCTAACAATGCCCCCACCCCCTGTTGTGATGACTAAATGCAGGGATGTAGGTAAGGCATGTCAAGGACTGAACGCATAAAGGGCTTTATCCTGCTCTGTCAGGTTTCTCCCTTTGTTCCTTTAGGCTCCCTTCCTCATTTTTCAGTTTTAGAAAGATAAAAATGTAAAAGCTTTGCTCACCTTCCCTAACACAGCACTGCTTGTCTCTTCCACCCCAGTCTAATTTTTGGAGTTCTGTGGTTCTAGTTTCCACCAAAGATTTGAAATATCTCTGACCTTTCAAATAAGTTCCTGACCTCAGACTGAGAAATACCTATTTTATGGTCAGTTCATAGATGTTTATTACAAATAAGGGATCTTTATAAACAAAAACAATCTAGAGTGCACATTATTTTAACAATGTCACCCTGCGCTAGAAATCATCTGTTTTGCTGGAGTAAAGCAAAGTACACAGCAAAGGCGCCCTGTGCCGTCTCTACCGACTGCTGGCTCTGTGAGCGCCACAAGCTGTTTTTTGCCATCAGATCAATGACATCAGTTTTTCCATTTCAATTGTGGTGAAAATGAACAAAAAAACCTGGTTCCTGCCTCTGGAAGCAGGATATAGGATTCACACTAATCAAAAAGGGAAGATTCATCATAAGACAATATTTTACTCCCCAGACTTAAAAGAGTTCCTACATTTGTCAGCAAGGCTCTGAATCATTTCATGGGCCCCCAAAGACTTAGAATGGGGATATTATACAATCCTGACCCTTTTCAGGAAAGTTTTTTACCCCCAACTGAGCTCTGTTGTTGCTCTTTGAGTCATTTCAATCCAAATCTCACAATTTCACCTTATTTTCTTCTAATCATTTTACCAGATAGTGATTTGTAAGGGGACTGAGAATGTTAGGGTGGGGAGATTAAAAGGGACCTTGGCTTACCCTAAAAGGCAATAACAAATGCTGGAAAGGATGTGGAGAAAAAGGAACTCTTCTACACTGCTGGTGGGAATGTGAACTGGTCCAACCACTGTGGAAGGCTGTATGGCGATTCCTCAGACTGCTAAACATGGAGCTTCCATACGACCCAGCAATCCCACTTTTGGGAATTTACCCAAAGGATACAAAAACACTAATCCAAAAGGAT